>JAEKDQ010000226.1:0-57325 GCA_026937815.1 Etheostoma perlongum | reverse complement strand
CCTGAGGATACACTGGACAGCGATGTACTCCCACAGACTTGAATAAAGCTGGCATAACATCAGGTTTCCTTTTAAGTACTCTGAATAAAGGTAAAATATACTTACACAAAAAGCCTGAAAAGATTTGGAAAGATACAGCCTCGATTGGGCCATTCAGGCTTCAATTTAAAATCCACACCATCAGAATGGTGCTTTAATTACTGGGTGACTTAATCAGATTAATAGTGTCTAGCAGAGTTTGAATGAACCTGGCTTAAAGTAGGAATCATTTAAGGTATGGCCTGAAGGAGGTTAAATATACGCTAACAGCCTGAATATATGTCAATATAAGCTTTGCACTTTTTTAAACTTAATTAATTTCAAGGTTGCATCAGAATGCTCTGATGCCTGGGGACACACTGGATATGTGATGTCTCCCACAGACTTGGAATGACTGTGGCATGTCAGGATTCCTTTTAGGTACTTCCCTAGACAAGGGGCTGAAATAACACTAAAAGCACAGAAAGATTAAGATATAGGCATTAATTAGACATTTAGGAGGCTTCAATTTTAGGGCTCTACATAAAGAATGGTCCTTAAGTACCTGATTATTTAGTATTAACTTAGAGTTTGAATGAATTTTCCCGGCAACAGTAGGAATCCATTTTAGGTAGCCTGAAGGAGAGTTAAATATGCCTTTAACAGCCTGAATATAATAATATAGCTTTTTGCCTTTTAAGCCATTAATTTTAAGGTTGTGATGCTCTGATAATATTACCTGAAGGACACCACTGGATATGATGTCTCACAGACTTGGGGCTGGCTTTTCCAGCTGGCATAAACATCAAGGTTCCTTTTAAAATTGCCCCCGGACAAGTAAAAACCTTCCTTTTAAAACTTCAGAAAGATTTAAAAACTGACATTAATTGTGAACATTTAAGGCTTTGTTTCAAAATCTCTCTCTATCAGAATGATCCCTATTTTGATGACCCAATGGATATCATAATTATCTAACTTAATTTGAGATGAACTGGCTTAACGGTAAAGGGACATTTTTAGAAGATGGCCTGAAGGAGTTAAAACACATACTTTATGAAGCCCTGTGAATGCTATCTATAGCTTTACTTTTTTAGCTCATGTTTTAGATGCTTCATCAGAATGCTCTGAGATTACCTGAGGGGGCACACTGGATATGTGATGTCTCCCGAGACTTGGAATGAAACTGGCATAACATCAGGATTCCTTTTAGAGTACCCTAAATAAGAGTAAAATATGCCTTTAAAAGCCTGAAAAAGATTTAAGATACAGCATTAATGAAACATTCAAGGCTTCAATTTTAAAATCCTACATCAGAATGGTCATTAATTACCTGAGTGACCCAATGGATATGTAGTGTCTAACTTAGAGTTTGAATGAACCTGGCTTAACAGTAGGAATCCATTTAGAGTGTCCTGAAGGAGAGTTAAAAAGCCTTTAACAGCCTGAATATATGTCAATATAGCTTTACTTTTAAGCTATTAATTTTAAGGTTGCACATCAGAATGCTCTGATATTACTGAGGGACACCCTGGATATGTGATGTCTCCCCAGATTTGGAATGACGCTGGCATAACATCAGGATTCCGTTTAAACCCCGAAAAAGTAAAATATGCCTTTAAAAGCCTGAAAAAGATTTAAAATACAGCATTAATTAGACATTCAAGGCTTCAATTTTAAAATCCTACATCAGAATGGTCCCTAATTACCTGAGTGACCCAATGGATATGTAGTGTCTAACCCAGAGTTTGAATGAACCTGGCTTGACAGTAGGAATCCATTTTAGAGTGGCCTGAAGGAGAGTTAAATATGCCTTTAACAGCCTGAATATATGTCTATATAGCTTTACTTTTAAGCTCTTAATTTTAGAATGCTTCATCAGAATGCTCTGATATTACCTGAGGACACACTGGATATGTGATGTCTCCCTCAGACTTGGAATAAAGCTGGCATAACATCAGGTTTCCTTTTTAGAGTACTCTGAATAAGAGTAAAATATGCCTTTAAAAGCCTGAAAAAGATTTAAGATACAGCCTCAATTAGACATTCAAGGCTTCAATTTTAAAATCCTACATCAGAATGGTCCTTAATTACCTGAGTGACCCAATGGATATGTATTGTCTAACCCAGAGTTTGAATGAACCTGGCTTAACAGTAGGAATCCATTTTAGAGTGGCCTGAAGGAGGGTTAAATATGCCTTTAACAGCCCTGAATATATGTCAATATAGCTTTACTTTTAAGCAATTAATTTTAAGGTTACACATCAGAATGCTCTGATATTACCTGAGGACACACTGGATATGTGATGTCTCACCAGACTTGGAATGAAGCTGGCATAATATCAGGATTCCTTTTTAGAGTACCCTGAACAAGGTAAAATATGCCTTTAAAAGCCTGAAAAAGATTTAAGATATAGCATTAATTAGACATTCAAGGCTTCAATTTTAAAATCCTACATCAGAATGGTCCTTAAGTACCTGCAGTGACCCAATGGATATGTAGGGTCTAACCCAGAGTTTGAATAGAACCTGGCAACAGTAGGAATCCATTTTAGAGTGGCCTGAAGGAGAGTTAAATATGCCTTTAAAAGCCTGAATATATGTCTATATAGCTTTACTTTTAAGCTCTTAATTTTAGAATGCTTCATCAGAATGCTCTGAGATTTCCTGAGGGCACACTGGATATGTGTTGTCTCCCCCAGACTTGGAATGAAGCTGGCATAACATCAGGATTCCTTTTAGAGTAGCCTGAAAAAAGAGTAAAATATGAAATTAAAGCCCTGAAAAGATTTGAAATACAGCATTAATTAGAGAGTCAAAGCTTCAATTTTAATATCCTACATCAGAATGGTCCTTAATTACCTGAGTGACCCAATGGATATGTAGTACCTAACCCAGAGAGTATGAATGAACCTGGCAACAGTAGGAATCCATTTTAGAGTGGGCTGAAGGAGAGTTAAATATGCCTTTAAAGCCTGAATATATGTCAATATAGCTTTACTTTTAAGCCCTTAATTTTAAGGTCGCACATCAGAGATGCTCTGATATTACCTGAGTGACCCAATGGATATGTGTGATGTCTCCCCATTCTTGGAATGAAGCTGGCATAACATCAGGGATTCGTTTTGGAGTAGCCTGAACAAGAGTAAAATGCCTTTAAAAGCCTGAAAAAGATTTAAAATACAGCATTAATTAGACATTCAATGCTTAATGTTTAAAATCCTAA
Organism: Etheostoma perlongum; assembly: GCA_026937815.1. Lineage (NCBI taxonomy): Eukaryota > Metazoa > Chordata > Actinopteri > Perciformes > Percidae > Etheostoma > Etheostoma perlongum. The sequence goes on along the minus strand of JAEKDQ010000226.1, from coordinate 54,084 downwards.
ATCCAGAATGGACTTTAATTACCTGAGTGACCCAATGGATATGTAGTGTCTAACGAGACTTTGAATGAACCTGGCTTAACAGTAGGAATCCATTTAGAGTGGCCAAAAGCAGAGTTAAATATGCCTTTATCAGCCTGAATATATGTCAATATAGCTTTTTACTTTTAAGACCTTAATTTTTAAGTCATACATCAGAATGCTCTGATTTTACCTGAGTGACACACCCCTGTAGTTATGGAGATTCCCCCTGGAATGAAGCTGGCATAACATCAGGATTTTTAGACTACAGAAAGAGAGAGTAAAATATGCCTTTAAGCCCTGAAAAGATTTAAAATACAGCATTAATTTAGAGAGTCAAAGCTTCCATTTTAAAATCCTACATCAGAATGGTCCTTAATTACCTAGTGACCCAATGGATATGTGTGTCAACCCAGATTTGAATTAACCTGCCTTAACAGTAGGAATCATTTTAGAGGGCCTGAAAGAGAGTTAAATATGCCTTTAACAGCCCTGAATATATGTCAATAAAGCTTTATTTTTAAGCCCTTAATTTTAAGTCATACATCAGAATGCTCTGATATTACCTGAGTGACACACTGGATATGATGTCTCCCCATTCTTGGAATGAAGCTGGCATAACATCAGGATTCGTTTTTAGAGTAGCCTGAACAAGAGTAAAAATGCCTATAAAGGCCTGAAAAGATTTAAAATACAGCATTAATTAGATATTCAAGGCTTAAATTTTAAAATCCTAAATCAGAATGGACCCATAATTACCTGAGTGACCCAATGGATATGTAGTGTCTAGCATGAGTTTAGAATGAACCTGGCTTAACAGTAGGGAATCCATTTTAGAGTGGCCTAAAGCAGAGTTAAATATGCCTTCATCAGCCTGAATATATGTCAATATAGCTTTACTATTAAGCCTAATTTTATAATCCTTCATCAGAATGCTCGATATTATCTGAGGGACACCTGATATGTGATGTCTCCCCAAGACTTGGATTGAAAGCTGGCATAACATCAGGATTCGTTTTAGAGTAGCCTGAATAAGAGTAAAATATGCCTTTAAAAGCCTGAAAAAAGATTTAAAAAATACAGCATTAATTAGACATTCAAGGCTTCAATTTTAAAATCCTAAATCAGAATGGTCCTTAATTACCTGAGTGTCCCAATGGATATGTATTGTCTAACCCAGAGTTTGAATGAACCTTAATTAACAGTAGAATCCAATTTAGAGTGGTGTGGCCTGTAGGAGAGTTAAATATGCCTTTTAACAGCCTGAATATATGTCAATATAGCTTTTACTTTTAAGCCATTCAGTTTAAGGTCGCACATCAGAATGCTCTGATATTATCTGAGTGACACACTGATATGTGATATCTCCCCCAGACGTGGAATGAAGCTGGCATAACATCAGGATTCCCTTTTAGAGTACCCAGAAAAAGAGTAAAATATGCCTTTAAAAAAAAGCCTGAAAAGATTTAAAATACAGCATTAATTAGACATTCAAGGCTTCAATTTTAAAATCCTACATCAGAATGGTCCTTAATTACCTGAGTGACCCAATGGATGGATGTAGTGTCTAACCCAGAGTTTGAATGAACCTGGCTTAACAGTAGGATATCCATTTTAGAGTGGCCTGAAGGAGAGTTAAATATTTTAACAGCCTGAATATATGTCTATATATTTACTTTTACTTTAAAGTTTTAATTTTAGAATGCTTCATCAGAATGCTCTGATATTATCTGAGTGACACACTGGATATGTGATGTCTCCTCGATTCTTGGAATGAAGCTGGCATAAAATCAGGATTCCTTTTAGAGTAGCCTTAATCAGAGTAAAATATGCCTTTAAAAGCCTGAAAAAGATTTAAAATACAGCATTAATTACACATTAAAGGCTTCAATTGTAAAAAACTCCTACATCAGAATGGTCCTTAATTACCTGAGTGACCAAATGGATATGTAGTGTCTAACCCAGAGTTTGAATGAACCTGGCTTAACAGTAGGAATCCATTTTAGAGTGGCCTGAAGGAGAGTTAAATATGCCTTTAACGGCCTGAATATATGTCAATATAGCTTTACTTTTAAGCCCTTCATTTTAAAGTCGTACATACATCAAATGCTCTCATATTACCTGAGGACACACTTGATATGTGTTTTCCCCCAGACTTGGAATGAGCTGGCATAAAATCAGGATTCATTTTTAGAGTAGCCTGAAAAAGTAAAATATGAAATTAAAGCCCTGAAAAAAAGATTTGAAGTACAGCATTAATTAGAGTCAAAGCTTCAATTTTAAAATCCTACATCAGAATGGTCCTTATTACCTGAGTGACCCAATGGCTTATGTAGTGTCTAACCCAGAGTTTGAATGAACTTGGCTTAACAGTAGGAATCAATTTTAGAGTGGCCTGAAGGAGAGTTAAATATGCCTTTAACAGCCTGAATATATGTCAATATAGCTTTACTTTTAAGCCCTTAATTTTAAGGTCGCACATCAGAATGCTCTGATATTACCTGAGTGACCCAATGGATATGTGATGTCTCCCCCAGACTTGGAATGAAGCTGGCATAACATCAGGATTCATTTTTAGAGTAGCCTAAACAAGAGTAAAATATGCCTTTAAAGCCTGAAAAAGATTTAAAATACAGCATTAATTAGACATTCAAGGCTTAAATTTTAAAATCCTAAATCAGAATGGACCTTAATTACCTGAGTGACCCAATGGATATGTAGTGTCTAACACAGAGTTTGAATTAACCTGGCTTAACAGTAGGAATCCATTTTAGAGTGGCCTAAAGCAGAGTTAAATATGCCTTCATCAGCCTGAATATATGTCAATATAGCTTTACTTTTTCAAGCCCTTCATTTTAGAATCCTTCATCAGAATGCTCTGATATTATCTGAGGTACACACTGGATATGTGATATCTCCCCTAGACTTGGAATGAACTGGCATAACATCAGGATTCGTTTTAGAGTAGCATGAATAAGAGTAAAATATGCCTTTAAAAAGCCTGAAAAAGATTTAAAATACAGCATTAATTAGACATTCAAGGATTCAATTTTAAAAATCCTAAATCAGAATGGTCCTTAATTAACTGAGTGTCCCAATGGATATGTAGTGTCTAACCCAGAGTTTGAATGAACCTTAATTAACAGTAGGAATCCATTTTAGAGTGGCCTGTAGGAGAGTTAAATATGCCTTTAACAGCCTGAATATATGTCAATATAGCTTTACTTTTAAGCCATTCATTTTAAATCCTACATAAGAATGCTCTGATATTAACTGAGTGACCCAATGGATGTGTATTGTCTAACCCAGAGTTTGAATAAACCTGCTTAACAGTAGGAATCCATTTTAGAGTGGCCTGAAGGAGAGTTAAATATGCCTTTAACAGCCTGAATATATGTCAATATAGCTTTACTTTTAATCCCTTAATTTTAAGGTCGCACATCAGAATGCTCTGATATTACCTGAGGGACACACTTGATATGTGATGTCTCCCCACACATGGAATGAAGCTGGCGCAACATCAGGATCCGTTTTAGAGTAGCCTGATTAAGAGTAAAATATACCATTAAAAGCCTGAAAAAGATTTAAAATACAGCATTAATTAGACATTCAAGCATTCAATTTTAAAATCCTACATCAGAATGGTCCTTAATTACCAGAGTGACCCAATGGATATGTAGTGTCTAACCCAGAGTTTGAATGAACCTGGCTTAATAGTAGGAATCCATTTTAGAGTGGCCTGTAGGAGAGTTAAATATGCCTTTAACAGCCTGAATATAAGTCAATATAGCTTTTCTTTTAAGCCCTTAATTTTAAGGTCGCACATCAGAATGCTCTGATATTACCTGAGTGACCCAATGGATATGTAGTGTCTAACCCAGAGTTTGAATGAACCTGGCAAACTAACAGTAGGAATCCATTTTAGAGTGGCCTGAAGGAGAATTAAATATGCCTTTAACAGCCTGAATATATGTCTATATAGCTTTACTTTAAAGCTCTTAATTTTAGAATGCTTCATCAGAATGCTCTGATATTATCTCAGTGACACACTGGATATGTGATGTCTCCCCGATTCTTGGAATGAAGCTGGCATAAAATCAGGATTCGTTTTTAGAGTAGCCTGAAAAAGAGTAAAATATGCCTTTAAAAGCCTGAAAAAGATTTAAAATACAGCATTAATTAGACATTCAAGGCTTCAATTTTAAAATCCTACATCAGAATGGACCTTAATTACCTGAGTGACCCAATGGATATGTAGTGTCTAACGCAAAGTTTGAAAGAACCTGGCTTAACAGTAGGAATCCATTTTAGAGTGGCCTAAAGCAGAGTTAAATATGCCTTTATCAGCCTGAATATATGTCAATATAGCTTTACTTTTAAGCCCTTAATTTTAGAATCCTTCATCAGAATGCTGTGATATTATCTGAGGGACACACTGGATACGTGATGTCTCCCCGACACTTGGAATGAAGCTGGCATGACATCAGGATTCGTTTTTAGAGTAGCCTTAATAAGAGTAAAATATGCCTTTAAAAGCCTGAAAAAGATTTAAAATACAGCATTAATTACACATTAAAGGCTTCAATTGTAAAATCCTACATCAGAATGGTCCTTAATTACCTGAGTGACCAAATGGATATGTAGTGTCTAACCCAGAGTTTGAATGAACCTGGCTTAACAGTAGGAATCCATTTTAGAGTGGCCTGAAGGAGAGTTAAATATGCCTTTAACGCCTGAATATATGTCAATATAGCTTTACTTTAAGCCCTTCATTTTAAAGTCGTACATCAGAAAGCTCTCATATTACCTGAGGGACACACTTGATATGTGTTTTCTCCCCCAGACTTGGAATGAAGCTGGCATAAAATCAGGATTCCTTTTTAGAGTAGCCTGAAAAAGAGTAAAATATGAAATTAAAGCCCTGAAAAAGATTTGAAGTACAGCATTAATTAGAGAGTCAAAGCTTCAATTTTAAAATCCTACATCAGAATGGTCCTTAATTAGCTGAGTGACCCAATGGATATGTAGTGTCTAACCCAGAGTTTGAATGGACCTGGCTTAACAGTAGGAATCCATTTTAGAGTGGCCTGAAGGAGAGTTAAATATGCTTTTAACAGCCTGAATATATGTCAATATAGCTTTACTTTTAAGCCCTTAAATTTAGAATCCTTCATCAGAATGCTCTGATATTATCTGAGGGACACACTGGATATGTGATGTCTCCCCCAGACTTGGAATGAAGCTGGCATAACATCAGGATTCCTTTTTAGAGTAGCCTGACTAAGAGTAAAATATGCCTTTAAAAGCCTGAAAAAGATTTAAAATACAGCATTAATTAGACATTCAAGGCTTCAATTTTAAAATCCTACATCAGAATGGTCCTTAATTACCAAGAGTGACCCAATGGATATGTAGTGTCTAACCCAGAGTTTGAATGAACCTCGCTTAACAGTAGGAATCCATTTTATAGTGGCCTGTAGGAGAGTTAAATATGCCTTTAACAGCCTGAATATAAGTCAATATAGCTTTTCTTTTAAGCCCTTAATTTTAAGGTCGCACATCAGAATGCTCTGATATTACCTGAGTGACCCAATGGATATGTAGTGTCTAACCCAGAGTTTGAATGAACCTGGCTTAACAGTAGGAATCCATTTTAGAGTGGACTGAAGGAGAGTTAAATATGCCTTTAACAGCCTGAATATATGTCTATATAGCTTTTACTTTTAAGCTCTTAATGTTAGAATGCTTCATCAGAATGCTCTGATATTACCTGAGGGAAACACTGGATATGTGATGTCTCCCCCATTCTTGGAATGAAGCTGGCATAACATCAGGATTCGTTTTTAGAGTAGCCTGAAAAAGAGTAAAATATGCCTTTAAAAGCCTGAAAAAGATTTAAAATACAGCATTAATTAGACATTCAAGGCTTCAATTTTAAAATCCTACATCAGAATGGACCTTAATTACCTGAGTGACCCAATGGATATGTAGTGTCTAACGCAGAGTTTGAATGAACCTGGCTTAACAGTAGTAATCCATTTTAGAGTGGCCTAAAGCAGAGTTAAATATGCCTTTATCAGCCTGAATATATGTCAATATAGCTTTACTTTTAAGCCCTTAATTTTAGAATCCTTCATCAGAATGCTGTGATATTATCTGAGGGACACACTGGATACGTGATGTCTCCCGGAGACTTGGAATGAAGCTGGCATAACATCAGGATTCGTTTTTAGAGTAGCCTTAATAAAAGTAAAATATGCCTTTAAAAGCCTGAAAAGATTTAAAATACAGCATTAATTAGACATTAAAGACTTCAATTTTAAAATCCTACATCAGAATGGTCCTTAATTACCTGAGTGACCCAATGGATATGTAGTGTCTAACCTAGAGTTTGAATGAACCTGGCTTAACAGTAGGAATCCATTTTAGAGTGGCATGAAGGAGAGTTAAATATGCCTTTAACAGCCTGAATATATGTCAATATAGCTTTACTTTTAAGCCATTTATTTTAAGGTCGCACATAAGAATGCTCTGATATTAACTGAGTGACCCAATGGATGTGTAGTGTCTAACCCAGAGTTTGAATTAACCTGGCTTAACAGTAGGAATCCATTTTAGAGTGGCCTAAAGGAGAGTTAAATATGCCTTTAACAGCCTGAATATATGTCAATATAGCTTTACTTTTAAGCCTTTAATTTTGAGGTCGCACATCAGAATGCTCTGATATTACCTGAGGGACACACTTGATATGTGATGTCTCCCCCACACTTGGAATGAAGCTGGCATAACATCAGGATTCATTTTTAGAGTAAACTGAACAAGAGTAAAATATGCCTTTAAAAGCCTGAAAAAGATTTAAAATACAGCATTAATTAGACATTCAAGGCTTAAATTTTAAAATCCTAAATCAGAATGGACCTTAATTACCTGAGTGACCCAATGGATATGTAGTGTCTAACGCAGAGTTTGAATGAACCTGGCTTAACAGTATGAATCCATTTTAGAGTGGCCTGAAGGAGAGTTAAATATGCCTTTAACAGCCTGAATATATGTCTATATAGCTTTACTTTTAAGCTCTTAATTTTAAGGTCGCACATCAGAATGCTCTGATATTACCTGAGTGACCCAATGGATATTTAGTGTCTAACCCAGATTTTGAATTAACCTGGCTTAACAGTAGGAATCCATTTTAGAGTGGCCTGAAGGAGAGTTAAATATGCCTTTAACAGCCTGAATATATGTCAATACAGCTTTATTATTAAGCCCTTAATTTTAATGTCGTACATCAAAATGCTCTGATATTACCTGAGTGACACACTGGATATGTGATGTCTCCCCATTCTTGGAATGAAGCTGGCATAACATCAGGATTCATTTTAGAGTAAACTGAACAAGAGTAAAATATGCCTTTAAAAGCCTGAAAAAGATTTAAAATACAGCATTAATTAGACATTCAAGGCTTAAATTTTAAAATCCTAAATCAGAATGGACCTTAATTACCTGAGTGACCCAATGGATAAGTAGTGTCTAACGCAGAGTTTGAATGAACCTGGCTTAACAGTATGAATCCATTTTAGAGTGGCCTAAAGCAGAGTTAAATATGCCTTCATCAGCCTGAATATATGTCTATATAGCTTTACTTTTAAGCCCTTAATTTTAGAATCCTTCTTCAGAATGCTGTGATATTATCTGAGGGACACACTGGATACGTGATGTCTCCCGGAGACTTGGAATGAAGCTGGCATAACATCAGGATTCGTTTTTAGAGTAGCCTTAATAAAAGTAAAATATGCCTTTAAAAGCCTGAAAAAGATATAAAATACAGCATTAATTAGACATTAAAGACTTCAATTTTAAAATCCTACATCAGAATGGTCCTTAATTACCTGAGTGACCCAATGGATATGTAGTGTCTAACCTAGAGTTTGAATGAACCTGGCTTAACAGTAGGAATCCATTTTAGAGTGTCCTGAAGGAGAGTTAAAAAAGCCTTTAACAGCCTGAATATATGTCAATATAGCTTTACTTTTAAGCTATTAATTTTAAGGTTGCACATCAGAATGCTCTGATATTACCTGAGGGACACCCTGGATATGTGATGTCTCCCCCAGATTTGGAATGACGCTGGCATAACATCAGGATTCCGTTTAAGAGTACCCCGAAAAAGAGTAAAATATGCCTTTAAAAGCCTGAAAAAGATTTAAAATACAGCATTAATTAGACATTCAAGGCTTCAATTTTAAAATCCTACATCAGAATGGTCCCTAATTACCTGAGTGACCCAATGGATATGTAGTGTCTAACCCAGAGTTTGAATGAACCTGGCTTGACAGTAGGAATCCATTTTAGAGTGGCCTGAAGGAGAGTTAAATATGCCTTTAACAGCCTGAATATATGTCTATATAGCTTTACTTTTAAGCTCTTAATTTTAGAATGCTTCATCAGAATGCTCTGATATTACCTGAGGGACACACTGGATATGTGATGTCTCCCCCAGACTTGGAATAAAGCTGGCATAACATCAGGTTTCCTTTTTAGAGTACTCTGAATAAGAGTAAAATATGCCTTTAAAAGCCTGAAAAAGATTTAAGATACAGCCTCAATTAGACATTCAAGGCTTCAATTTTAAAATCCTACATCAGAATGGTCCTTAATTACCTGAGTGACCCAATGGATATGTATTGTCTAACCCAGAGTTTGAATGAACCTGGCTTAACAGTAGGAATCCATTTTAGAGTGGCCTGAAGGAGAGTTAAATATGCCTTTAACAGCCTGAATATATGTCAATATAGCTTTACTTTTAAGCAATTAATTTTAAGGTTACACATCAGAATGCTCTGATATTACCTGAGGGACACACTGGATATGTGATGTCTCCCCAGACTTGGAATGAAGCTGGCATAATATCAGGATTCCTTTTTAGAGTACCCTGAACAAGAGTAAAATATGCCTTTAAAAGCCTGAAAAAGATTTAAGATATAGCATTAATTAGACATTCAAGGCTTCAATTTTAAAATCCTACATCAGAATGGTCCTTAATTACCTGAGTGACCCAATGGATATGTAGGGTCTAACCCAGAGTTTGAATGAACCTGGCTTAACAGTAGGAATCCATTTTAGAGTGGCCTGAAGGAGAGTTAAATATGCCTTTAAAAGCCTGAATATATGTCTATATAGCTTTACTTTTAAGCTCTTAATTTTAGAATGCTTCATCAGAATGCTCTGAGATTTCCTGAGGGGCACACTGGATATGTGTTGTCTCCCCCAGACTTGGAATGAAGCTGGCATAACATCAGGATTCCTTTTTAGAGTAGCCTGAAAAAGAGTAAAATATGAAATTAAAGCCCTGAAAAAGATTTGAAATACAGCATTAATTAGAGAGTCAAAGCTTCAATTTTAATATCCTACATCAGAATGGTCCTTAATTACCTGAGTGACCCAATGGATATGTAGTGTCTAACCCAGAGTATGAATGAACCTGGCTTAACAGTAGGAATCCATTTTAGAGTGGCCTGAAGGAGAGTTAAATATGCCTTTAAAAGCCTGAATATATGTCAATATAGCTTTACTTTTAAGCCCTTAATTTTAAGGTCGCACATCAGAATGCTCTGATATTACCTGAGTGACCCAATGGATATGTGATGTCTCCCCCATTCTTGGAATGAAGCTGGCATAACATCAGGATTCGTTTTTAGAGTAGCCTGAACAAGAGTAAAATATGCCTTTAAAAGCCTGAAAAAGATTTAAAATACAGCATTAATTAGACATTCAATGCTTAATGTTTAAAATCCTAAATCAGAATGGACTTTAATTACCTGAGTGACCCAATGGATATGTAGTGTCTAACGCAGACTTTGAATGAACCTGGCTTAACAGTAGGAATCCATTTTAGAGTGGCCAAAAGCAGAGTTAAATATGCCTTTATCAGCCTGAATATATGTCAATATAGCTTTACTTTTAAGACCTTAATTTTTAAGTCATACATCAGAATGCTCTGATTTTACCTGAGTGACACACTGGATATGTGATATCTCCCCCAGATGTGGAATGAAGCTGGCATAACATCAGGATTCCCTTTTAGAGTACCCAGAAAGAGAGTAAAATATGCCTTTAAAAGCCGGAAAAAGATTTAAAATACAGCATTAATTAGAGAGTCAAAGCTTCAATTTTAAAATCCTACATCAGAATGGTCCTTAATTACCTGAGTGACCCAATGGATATGTAGTGTCTAACCCAGATTTTGAATTAACCTGCCTTAACAGTAGGAATCCATTTTAGAGTGGCCTGAAAGAGAGTTAAATATGCCTTTAACAGCCTGAATATATGTCAATAAAGCTTTATTTTTAAGCCCTTAATTTTAAAGTCATACATCAGAATGCTCTGATATTACCTGAGTGACACACTGGATATGTGATGTCTCCCCCATTCTTGGAATGAAGCTGGCATAACATCAGGATTCGTTTTTAGAGTAGCCTGAACAAGAGTAAAATATGCCTATAAAAGCCTGAAAAAGATTTAAAATACAGCATTAATTAGATATTCAAGGCTTAAATTTTAAAATCCTAAATCAGAATGGACCTTAATTACCTGAGTGACCCAATGGATATGTAGTGTCTAACGCAGAGTTTGAATGAACCTGGCTTAACAGTAGGAATCCATTTTAGAGTGGCCTAAAGCAGAGTTAAATATGCCTTCATCAGCCTGAATATATGTCAATATAGCTTTACTATTAAGCCCTTAATTTTATAATCCTTCATCAGAATGCTCCGATATTATCTGAGGGACACCCTGGATATGTGATGTCTCCCCAAGACTTGGATTGAAGCTGGCATAACATCAGGATTCGTTTTTAGAGTAGCCTGAATAAGAGTAAAATATGCCTTTAAAAGCCTGAAAAAGATTTAAAATACAGCATTAATTAGACATTCAAGGCTTCAATTTTAAAATCCTAAATCAGAATGGTCCTTAATTACCTGAGTGTCCCAATGGATATGTATTGTCTAACCCAGAGTTTGAATGAACCTTAATTAACAGTAGGAATCCAATTTAGAGTGGCCTGTAGGAGAGTTAAATATGCCTTTAACAGCCTGAATATATGTCAATATAGCTTTACTTTTAAGCCATTCAGTTTAAGGTCGTACATCAGAATGCTCTGATATTATCTGAGTGACACACTGGATATGTGATATCTCCCCCAGACGTGGAATGAAGCTGGCATAACATCAGGATTCCCTTTTAGAGTACCCAGAAAAAGAGTAAAATATGCCTTTAAAAGCCTGAAAAAGATTTAAAATACAGCATTAATTAGACATTCAAGGCTTCAATTTTAAAATCCTACATCAGAATGGTCCTTAATTACCTGAGTGACCCAATGGATATGTAGTGTCTAACCCAGAGTTTGAATGAACCTGGCTTAACAGTAGGAATCCATTTTAGAGTGGCCTGAAGGAGAGTTAAATATGCCTTTAACAGCCTGAATATATGTCTATATAGCTTTACTTTAAAGCTCTTAATTTTAGAATGCTTCATCAGAATGCTCTGATATTATCTGAGTGACACACTGGATATGTGATGTCTCCTCGATTCTTGGAATGAAGCTGGCATAAAATCAGGATTCCTTTTTAGAGTAGCCTTAATCAGAGTAAAATATGCCTTTAAAAGCCTGAAAAAGATTTAAAATACAGCATTAATTACACATTAAAGGCTTCAATTGTAAAATCCTACATCAGAATGGTCCTTAATTACCTGAGTGACCAAATGGATATGTAGTGTCTAACCCAGAGTTTGAATGAACCTGGCTTAACAGTAGGAATCCATTTTAGAGTGGCCTGAAGGAGAGTTAAATATGCCTTTAACGGCCTGAATATATGTCAATATAGCTTTACTTTTAAGCCCTTCATTTTAAAGTCGTACATCAGAAAGCTCTCATATTACCTGAGGGACACACTTGATATGTGTTTTCTCCCCCAGACTTGGAATGAAGCTGGCATAAAATCAGGATTCATTTTTAGAGTAGCCTGAAAAAGAGTAAAATATGAAATTAAAGCCCTGAAAAAGATTTGAAGTACAGCATTAATTAGAGAGTCAAAGCTTCAATTTTAAAATCCTACATCAGAATGGTCCTTAATTACCTGAGTGACCCAATGGCTATGTAGTGTCTAACCCAGAGTTTGAATGAACTTGGCTTAACAGTAGGAATCAATTTTAGAGTGGCCTGAAGGAGAGTTAAATATGCCTTTAACAGCCTGAATATATGTCAATATAGCTTTACTTTTAAGCCCTTAATTTTAAGGTCGCACATCAGAATGCTCTGATATTACCTGAGTGACCCAATGGATATGTGATGTCTCCCCCAGACTTGGAATGAAGCTGGCATAACATCAGGATTCATTTTTAGAGTAGCCTAAACAAGAGTAAAATATGCCTTTAAAAGCCTGAAAAAGATTTAAAATACAGCATTAATTAGACATTCAAGGCTTAAATTTTAAAATCCTAAATCAGAATGGACCTTAATTACCTGAGTGACCCAATGGATATGTAGTGTCTAACACAGAGTTTGAATTAACCTGGCTTAACAGTAGGAATCCATTTTAGAGTGGCCTAAAGCAGAGTTAAATATGCCTTCATCAGCCTGAATATATGTCAATATAGCTTTACTTTTAAGCCCTTCATTTTAGAATCCTTCATCAGAATGCTCTGATATTATCTGAGGTACACACTGGATATGTGATATCTCCCCTAGACTTGGAATGAAGCTGGCATAACATCAGGATTCGTTTTTAGAGTAGCATGAATAAGAGTAAAATATGCCTTTAAAAGCCTGAAAAAGATTTAAAATACAGCATTAATTAGACATTCAAGGATTCAATTTTAAAATCCTAAATCAGAATGGTCCTTAATTAACTGAGTGTCCCAATGGATATGTAGTGTCTAACCCAGAGTTTGAATGAACCTTAATTAACAGTAGGAATCCATTTTAGAGTGGCCTGTAGGAGAGTTAAATATGCCTTTAACAGCCTGAATATATGTCAATATAGCTTTACTTTTAAGCCATTCATTTTAAGGTCGCACATAAGAATGCTCTGATATTAACTGAGTGACCCAATGGATGTGTATTGTCTAACCCAGAGTTTGAATAAACCTGGCTTAACAGTAGGAATCCATTTTAGAGTGGCCTGAAGGAGAGTTAAATATGCCTTTAACAGCCTGAATATATGTCAATATAGCTTTACTTTTAATCCCTTAATTTTAAGGTCGCACATCAGAATGCTCTGATATTACCTGAGGGACACACTTGATATGTGATGTCTCCCCCACACTTGGAATGAAGCTGGCGTAACATCAGGATCCGTTTTTAGAGTAGCCTGATTAAGAGTAAAATATACCTTTAAAAGCCTGAAAAAGATTTAAAATACAGCATTAATTAGACATTCAAGCATTCAATTTTAAAATCCTACATCAGAATGGTCCTTAATTACCAGAGTGACCCAATGGATATGTAGTGTCTAACCCAGAGTTTGAATGAACCTCGCTTAATAGTAGGAATCCATTTTAGAGTGGCCTGTAGGAGAGTTAAATATGCCTTTAACAGCCTGAATATAAGTCAATATAGCTTTTCTTTTAAGCCCTTAATTTTAAGGTCGCACATCAGAATGCTCTGATATTACCTGAGTGACCCAATGGATATGTAGTGTCTAACCCAGAGTTTGAATGAACCTGGCTTAACAGTAGGAATCCATTTTAGAGTGGCCTGAAGGAGAATTAAATATGCCTTTAACAGCCTGAATATATGTCTATATAGCTTTACTTTAAAGCTCTTAATTTTAGAATGCTTCATCAGAATGCTCTGATATTATCTCAGTGACACACTGGATATGTGATGTCTCCCCGATTCTTGGAATGAAGCTGGCATAAAATCAGGATTCGTTTTTAGAGTAGCCTGAAAAAGAGTAAAATATGCCTTTAAAAGCCTGAAAAAGATTTAAAATACAGCATTAATTAGACATTCAAGGCTTCAATTTTAAAATCCTACATCAGAATGGACCTTAATTACCTGAGTGACCCAATGGATATGTAGTGTCTAACGCAAAGTTTGAAAGAACCTGGCTTAACAGTAGGAATCCATTTTAGAGTGGCCTAAAGCAGAGTTAAATATGCCTTTATCAGCCTGAATATATGTCAATATAGCTTTACTTTTAAGCCCTTAATTTTAGAATCCTTCATCAGAATGCTGTGATATTATCTGAGGGACACACTGGATACGTGATGTCTCCCCGACACTTGGAATGAAGCTGGCATGACATCAGGATTCGTTTTTAGAGTAGCCTTAATAAGAGTAAAATATGCCTTTAAAAGCCTGAAAAAGATTTAAAATACAGCATTAATTACACATTAAAGGCTTCAATTGTAAAATCCTACATCAGAATGGTCCTTAATTACCTGAGTGACCAAATGGATATGTAGTGTCTAACCCAGAGTTTGAATGAACCTGGCTTAACAGTAGGAATCCATTTTAGAGTGGCCTGAAGGAGAGTTAAATATGCCTTTAACGGCCTGAATATATGTCAATATAGCTTTACTTTTAAGCCCTTCATTTTAAAGTCGTACATCAGAAAGCTCTCATATTACCTGAGGGACACACTTGATATGTGTTTTCTCCCCCAGACTTGGAATGAAGCTGGCATAAAATCAGGATTCCTTTTTAGAGTAGCCTGAAAAAGAGTAAAATATGAAATTAAAGCCCTGAAAAAGATTTGAAGTACAGCATTAATTAGAGAGTCAAAGCTTCAATTTTAAAATCCTACATCAGAATGGTCCTTAATTAGCTGAGTGACCCAATGGATATGTAGTGTCTAACCCAGAGTTTGAATGGACCTGGCTTAACAGTAGGAATCCATTTTAGAGTGGCCTGAAGGAGAGTTAAATATGCTTTTAACAGCCTGAATATATGTCAATATAGCTTTACTTTTAAGCCCTTAAATTTAGAATCCTTCATCAGAATGCTCTGATATTATCTGAGGGACACACTGGATATGTGATGTCTCCCCCAGACTTGGAATGAAGCTGGCATAACATCAGGATTCCTTTTTAGAGTAGCCTGACTAAGAGTAAAATATGCCTTTAAAAGCCTGAAAAAGATTTAAAATACAGCATTAATTAGACATTCAAGGCTTCAATTTTAAAATCCTACATCAGAATGGTCCTTAATTACCAGAGTGACCCAATGGATATGTAGTGTCTAACCCAGAGTTTGAATGAACCTCGCTTAACAGTAGGAATCCATTTTATAGTGGCCTGTAGGAGAGTTAAATATGCCTTTAACAGCCTGAATATAAGTCAATATAGCTTTTCTTTTAAGCCCTTAATTTTAAGGTCGCACATCAGAATGCTCTGATATTACCTGAGTGACCCAATGGATATGTAGTGTCTAACCCAGAGTTTGAATGAACCTGGCTTAACAGTAGGAATCCATTTTAGAGTGGACTGAAGGAGAGTTAAATATGCCTTTAACAGCCTGAATATATGTCTATATAGCTTTACTTTTAAGCTCTTAATGTTAGAATGCTTCATCAGAATGCTCTGATATTACCTGAGGGAAACACTGGATATGTGATGTCTCCCCCATTCTTGGAATGAAGCTGGCATAACATCAGGATTCGTTTTTAGAGTAGCCTGAAAAAGAGTAAAATATGCCTTTAAAAGCCTGAAAAGATTTAAAATACAGCATTAATTAGACATTCAAGGCTTCAATTTTAAAATCCTACATCAGAATGGACCTTAATTACCTGAGTGACCCAATGGATATGTAGTGTCTAACGCAGAGTTTGAATGAACCTGGCTTAACAGTAGTAATCCATTTTAGAGTGGCCTAAAGCAGAGTTAAATATGCCTTTATCAGCCTGAATATATGTCAATATAGCTTTACTTTTAAGCCCTTAATTTTAGAATCCTTCATCAGAATGCTGTGATATTATCTGAGGGACACACTGGATACGTGATGTCTCCCGGAGACTTGGAATGAAGCTGGCATAACATCAGGATTCGTTTTTAGAGTAGCCTTAATAAAAGTAAAATATGCCTTTAAAAGCCTGAAAAAGATTTAAAATACAGCATTAATTAGACATTAAAGACTTCAATTTTAAAATCCTACATCAGAATGGTCCTTAATTACCTGAGTGACCCAATGGATATGTAGTGTCTAACCTAGAGTTTGAATGAACCTGGCTTAACAGTAGGAATCCATTTTAGAGTGGCATGAAGGAGAGTTAAATATGCCTTTAACAGCCTGAATATATGTCAATATAGCTTTACTTTTAAGCCATTTATTTTAAGGTCGCACATAAGAATGCTCTGATATTAACTGAGTGACCCAATGGATGTGTAGTGTCTAACCCAGAGTTTGAATTAACCTGGCTTAACAGTAGGAATCCATTTTAGAGTGGCCTAAAGGAGAGTTAAATATGCCTTTAACAGCCTGAATATATGTCAATATAGCTTTACTTTTAAGCCTTTAATTTTGAGGTCGCACATCAGAATGCTCTGATATTACCTGAGGGACACACTTGATATGTGATGTCTCCCCCACACTTGGAATGAAGCTGGCATAACATCAGGATTCATTTTTAGAGTAAACTGAACAAGAGTAAAATATGCCTTTAAAAGCCTGAAAAAGATTTAAAATACAGCATTAATTAGACATTCAAGGCTTAAATTTTAAAATCCTAAATCAGAATGGACCTTAATTACCTGAGTGACCCAATGGATATGTAGTGTCTAACGCAGAGTTTGAATGAACCTGGCTTAACAGTATGAATCCATTTTAGAGTGGCCTGAAGGAGAGTTAAATATGCCTTTAACAGCCTGAATATATGTCTATATAGCTTTACTTTTAAGCTCTTAATTTTAAGGTCGCACATCAGAATGCTCTGATATTACCTGAGTGACCCAATGGATATTTAGTGTCTAACCCAGATTTTGAATTAACCTGGCTTAACAGTAGGAATCCATTTTAGAGTGGCCTGAAGGAGAGTTAAATATGCCTTTAACAGCCTGAATATATGTCAATACAGCTTTATTATTAAGCCCTTAATTTTAATGTCGTACATCAAAATGCTCTGATATTACCTGAGTGACACACTGGATATGTGATGTCTCCCCCATTCTTGGAATGAAGCTGGCATAACATCAGGATTCATTTTTAGAGTAAACTGAACAAGAGTAAAATATGCCTTTAAAAGCCTGAAAAAGATTTAAAATACAGCATTAATTAGACATTCAAGGCTTAAATTTTAAAATCCTAAATCAGAATGGACCTTAATTACCTGAGTGACCCAATGGATAAGTAGTGTCTAACGCAGAGTTTGAATGAACCTGGCTTAACAGTATGAATCCATTTTAGAGTGGCCTAAAGCAGAGTTAAATATGCCTTCATCAGCCTGAATATATGTCTATATAGCTTTACTTTTAAGCCCTTAATTTTAGAATCCTTCTTCAGAATGCTGTGATATTATCTGAGGGACACACTGGATACGTGATGTCTCCCGGAGACTTGGAATGAAGCTGGCATAACATCAGGATTCGTTTTTAGAGTAGCCTTAATAAAAGTAAAATATGCCTTTAAAAGCCTGAAAAAGATATAAAATACAGCATTAATTAGACATTAAAGACTTCAATTTTAAAATCCTACATCAGAATGGTCCTTAATTACCTGAGTGACCCAATGGATATGTAGTGTCTAACCCAGAGTTTGAATGAACCTGGCTTAACAGTAGAAATCCATTTTAGAGTGGCCTGAAGGAGAGTTAAATATGCCTTTAACAGCCTTAATATATGTCAATATAGCTTTACTTTTAAGCCCTTAATTTTAAAGTCGTACATCAGAAAGCTCTGATATTACCTGAGCGACACACTGGATATGTGATGTCTCCCCCAGACTTGGAATGAAGCTGGCATAACATCAGGACTCCTTTTTAGAGTAGCCTGAAAATGAGTAAAATATGCCATTAAAAGCCTGAAAAAGATTTGAAATACAGCATTAATTAGAAATTCAAGGCTTCAATTTTAAAATCCTACATCAGAATGGTCCTTAATTAGCTGAGTGACCCAATGGATATGTATTGTCTAAACCAGAGTTTGAATGAACCTGGCTTAACAGTAGGAATCCATTTTAGAGTGGCCTCTAGGAGAGTTAAATATGCCTTTAACAGCCTGAATATAAGTCAATATAGCTTTTCTTTAAAACCCTTAATTTTAAGGTCGCACATCAGAATGCTCTGATATTACCTGAGTGACCCAATGAATATGTATTGTCTAACCCAGAGTTTGAATGAACCTGGCTTAACAGTAGGAATCCATTTTAGAGTGGCCTGAAGGAGAGTTAAATATGCCTTTAACAGCCTGAATATATGTCTATATAGCTTTACTTTTAAGCCCTTAATTTTAGAATCCTTCATCAGAATGCTCTGATATTATCTGAGGGACACACTGGATATGTGATGTCTCCCCCAGACTTGGAATGAAGCTGGCATAACATCAGGATTCCTTTTTAGAGTAGCCTGAATAAGAGTAAAATATGCCTTTAAAAGCCTGAAAAAGATTTAAAATACAGCATTAATTAGATATTCAAGGCTTCAATTTTAAAATCCTACATCAGAATGGTCCTTAATTACCAGAGTGACCCAATGGATCTGTAGTGTCTAACCCAGAGTTTGAATGAACCTCGCTTAACAGTAGGAATCCATTTTAGATTGGCCTGTAGGAGAGTTAAATATGCCTTTAACAGCCTGAATATATTTCAATATAGCTTTTCTTTTAAGCCCTTAATTTAAAGGTCGCACATCAGAATGCTCTGATATTACCTGAGTGACCCAATGGATATGTAGTGTCTAACCCAGAGTTTGAATGAACCTGGCTTAACAGTAGGAATCCATTTTAGAGTGGCCTGAAGGAGAGATAAATAGGCCTTTAACAGCCTGAATATATGTCAATATAGCTTTACTTTTAAGCCCTTAATTTTAGAATGCTTCATCAGAATGCTCTGATATTACCTGAAGGACACACTGGATATGTGATGTCTCCCCCAGACTTGGAATGAAGCTGGCATAACATCAGGATTCCTTTTTAGAGTAGCCTGAATAAGAGTAAAATATGCCTTTAAAAGCCTGAAAAAGATTTAAAATACAGCATTAATTAGACATTCAAGGCTTCAATTTTAAAATCCTAAATCAGAATGGTCCTTAATTACCAGAGTGACCCAATGGATATGCAGTGTCTAACCCAGAGTTTGAATGAACCTCGCTTAACAGTAGGAATCCATTTTATAGTGGCCTGTAGGAGAGTTAAATATGCCTTTAACAGCCTGAATATAAGTCAATATAGCTTTTCTTTTAAGCCCTTAATTTTAAGGTCGCACATCAGAATGCTCTGATATTACCTGAGTGACCCAATGGATATGTAGTGTCTATCCCAGAGTTTGAATGAACCTGGCTTAACAGTAGGAATCCATTTTAGAGTGGCCTGAATGAGAGTTAAATATGCCTTTAACAGCCTGAATATATGTCTATATAGCTTTACTTTTAAGCTCGTAATGTTAGAATGCTTCATCAGAATGCTCTGATATTACCTGAGGGAAACACTGGATATGTGATGTCTCCCCCATTCTTGGAATGAAGCTGGCATAACATCAGGATTCGTTTTTAGAGTAGCCTGAAAAAGAGTAAAATATGCCTTTAAAAGCCTGAAAAAGATTTAAAATACAGCATTAATTAGACATTCAAGGCTTCAATTTTAAAATCCTACATCAGAATGGACCTTAATTACCTGAGTGACCCAAAGGATATGTAGTATCTAACACAGAGTTTGAATGAACCTGGCTTAACAGTAGTAATCCATTTTAGAGTGGCCTAAAGCAGAGTTAAATATGCCTTTATCAGCCTGAATATATGTCAATATAGCTTTACTTTTAAGCCCTTAATTTTAAAGTCGTACATCAGAATGCTCTGATATGACCTGAGTGACACCCTGGATATGTGATATCTCCCCCAGACTTGGAATGAAGCTGGCATAACATCAGGAATCCTTTTTAGAGTACCCTGAATAAGAGTAAAATATGCCTTTAAAAGCCTGAAAAAATGACAATATAGCTTTACTTTTAAGCCCTTAATTTTAAAATCCTACATCAGAATGGTCCTAAATTACCTGAGTGAGCAAATGGATATGTGTTGTCTAACCCAGAGTTGGTATGTACCTGGCTTAACTGTAGGAATCCATTTTAGAGTGGCATGAAGGAGAGTAAAATATGCCTTTAACAGCCTGAAAAAATGTCAATATAACTTTAAGCCCTTAATTTTAAAATCGTACATCAGAATGCTCTGATATTACAAGAGAGATACAGTGGATAGGGGATGTCTCCCGCAGACTTGGAATGAAGCTGGCAAAACATCAGGATTCCTTTTTTGAGTAGCCTGAAAAAGTGTATGTAACCCTCTCACCAAAGGCTCATAATATGAATAACACTTTATGCAGCTATCACACTGGTGTACTACATGCTTGGTCAAATGGTGAAAGAGACATCTCAGTGTATAGATATGACTCTCGTTATGACTTTAGCAATAAATGAGAGGCCAGGAGAACAACCCTGGTTTAATAACCTCAAATAAGATTGACTTAATACTCCATATTAACCCATTCAATTTTACAGAACATTGAGAAACAACACCAACACAATATCTCTTTTTTTGAATTTTTATTCAATGAACGCAGACTTTGGTTCACATTAGTACAGAGACATACCTAATATGGAAATAAAATAGTAAACAGAAAAGACCTGGGCCGTTTAGTCTTTACTATTTTAACCTGAGTGCACTCTTGGGTTTAGTTCGTTCTTTTAGCAAGCTTGCATTAAGTTTCGTTGGTGCGCTTAAATTTGGAGCTCATGAAGAGAAGAAAAGAAAAGCGAGGCCAACAATAGGCCTACCTCCAATGATGTGTGCAGAATGAGAACAGTTCCTACCGCGTCCTCCTCTCAGACCCGTTTTAGTCCGCACAGAAGCGATGAGTAGCAGGCCGCCTTTGACTCACAGCAAACCCTTTGTAGCAACACCTCCGAGTCGACCTCCGAAACCTCTTCCAGCCAGCTTCCGCTCCGGTCCGTGTGTACAGGCGAAGAATGCGGTCGTCGACTCTCCAGCGCTGGCGGGTTTTTTTTCCTCGCTAAACTAGCTAGCGGCTTAAGTCCAACAACACCACACTTGACCGGCAGTAAACAATGCCGACTAACACGCATAGCGTAATAAGGAAAATAATTTACAGTCCCATGTATTTAAAATACACGTTTACAAGTTAGGCTATATCGTTGGACTCCCACTCTCTGCTTGACTTTTTTTTCTCTCTCTCTGTCTACCCCTCGTGTCGTTTTTTTTTCCCTTCTTCTTCTTCTGATTCCCCCCAGGCCAACCGGAAATCAAACTCTCACAGGTCATCAAGTAAACAATTATTAAGTTTTTTTTCCCTCTGTACTAAACAAACCTTGAAACGTCATTAACATATTATTAACTGCAAATAACTGCACAGAATGATAACACCTATGTTGTGGTTTGGGGATTTGTTTGGGTTCATTTTCCCCTTTTCTTTGGCCTCCTTGTGTTTTTGTCCTTGTTTTCTCTGTGGTCTTGTGTTGCTGGTCCTGTCTTGTGTTCCCCCGGTAAGTGTTTTCCAGCTCCTGTGATTACCTGATGTCTTCCACCTGTTTCCCCGCCCTCTCGTCACCTGCCTCTTGTTGTCTAATTACCTTGGGTATTTAATGTCTGTGCTCCCCTTGTGCTTCGTCTGATCCTTCCGTCTTGTCAGTGTGTTCCAGCCTGTTTCCCAGTGACTCTCTGTGTTTTCCTTGGACCTTCACCGTGGACTTCCCGTGACCTCCCCTGTGCCCGCTTGGACCTTCCCCGTGTTATCCCCGTGACTTCCCCTGCTCCCGTTTGGACCTTTGTTTGGACTCAGCTTCTCCCTGTGCCGGTTGTATTTCAGTTGGGTTTTTGCTTTCGTTGTCCCCTGTGAACTGTTGTAATAAATCCTCTGTTTACCGGCTTATTCCTGCCTCCTCGTGCTGCTTTTGGGTCCTGCCCTTGACGTCCCATAACAGAAGGATCAGACCACAACATGGACCCAGCACTGTCGGGAGGCAGCGTGGCGGAGCTAGAGCACCTGGAGTACGTCCTTCGCCGGTTTGTTGCCGAATTGGGGAAGACGACGGACGCTGGGCGTCGGCTAACCATATGCTCCCTGATCCGTAACAGTGTGGCAGGCAAACCCGGGCTTCTCATGCTTCCAGACATGAAGACCTTATTAAGAGAGATCTACCAGCTGGAAGCCAGCCTGCAGGCCATCCTGGTTCCTACCAGCGAGCTGGCGCCCAGTGTTCCGGACCTCCAGCCGCCTACTGCCGCCGCCCCGGACCCCCGCCCCCAGCCGCCGACTCCCGCCGCCGACGAGGTGGGCCCCCAGCCGCCGGCTCCCGCCGACGAGGCGGACCCCCAGCCGCCGGCTCCCGCCGCTGACGAGGTGGGACCCCAGCCGCCGGCTCCCGCCGCCGACGAGGTGGACCCCCAGCCGCCGGCTCCCGCCGCCGACGAGGTGGACCCCCAGCCGCCGGCTCCCGCCGCCCACGAGGCGGACCCCCAGCCGCCGGCTCCCCGCCGCCCGACAGGCGAACCCCAGCCGCCGACTGCTGCCGCCGTCGGCGGACCCCAGCCGCCGACTGCTGCCGCGCCGTCGGCGGACCCCAGCCGCCGACTGCTGCCGCCGACGAGGGCGGACCCCCAGCCGCCGGTACCCGCCGTCGAGGCGGACCCCAGCCGCCGACTGCTGCCGCCGACGAGGCGGACCCCCAGCCGCCGACTGCTGCCGCCGACGAGGCGGACCCCCCGCCGCCGGCTCCCGCCGACGAAGCGGACCCCCAGCCGCCGGCTTCCGCGAATGAAGCGAACCCCCAGCCGCCGGCTCCCAATGATGTGGATCCCCAGCCGGCGCCTGTAGAGGCGGACGCCCAGAGAGTGTCCACTGAACAGTCCTCCCTGGGAACACCCCCTGACCCAGACCGGCCGACCGGCCCCCCTGACCCAGACCGGCCGACCGGCCCCCCTGACCCAGACCGGCCGACCGGCCCCCCTGACCCAGACCGGCCGACCGGTCCCCCTGACCCAGACCGACCGACTGGCCCCCCTGACCAGCCGACTGGCCCCCTAGACCCTGACCGGCCAACTGGCCTCTCTGCCTCTGACCGGCCCACTGGCCTTCTTGACCCAGACCGGCCTACACAACCTTCCAGTCCTGACCAGCCGACCAGACCACCTGACCATGACCATAGACCCAACACCCCTGACCCCCGGCTGAGGCTCGGTGGTCCCGGCCCTCGGCCGACGGCCAACGTTTGTGGCCCTCGGTCGACGGTCGGTGCCCCCGACCCCCAGCCGTCGTCTGGGCCTCTGTCCTCTCTGGGCATTGGCTCCCGGGGTCCCCCTGGTCCCGGTTCCAGGGTTCCCCCGGGACCCAGTCCCCGGGCTTCCTGGGGTCCTGGCCCTAGTCCCAGGTCCCCAGGAATCCCGGCCCCCCATGTTTCTAGCCCACATAGTCCTGGTTTCCCTGGTCTTGTGTCCGTCCCTGTCTCTGTGCTTGTCCCCGTCACTGTGTCTGTTCCTGTCTCTGTGCCTGTTCGTGTCCCTGTCCCTGTGCTTGTCCCTGTGCCCTTGTCTGTCCCTGTGTTTGTCTCTGTCCCCGTGTTTGTCTCTATCCCAGTGTTTGTCCCTGTCCCGGTCACCGTCTCTGTCCCTGTCTCTGTTCCTGTTCCTGTTTTCCTCCCTTTTCCTGCGTCTGCCCCTTTCAAATTTGTCACCAAACCTGATCTATCTGTAGTCACACCGTCCCCGTCCGTCCCACCCAAAATTGGCCCTGAACCGGCCCCGTCTGTCTCCACGCCGTCCGTCCTGTCCGTGTCCCGATCTGCGTCGCCTCGGCCTGTCCCGTCTCGCCGTGGGTCTTCCGTGAGCCCCTCCGCGGGCTCATCCGTGAGCTCCTCCGCGGGCTCTTCCGTGAGCTCCTCCGCGGGCTCTTCCGTGGGCCCCTCCGCGGGCTCTTCCGTGAGCTCCTCCGCGGGCTCTTCCGTGAGCTCCTCCGCGGGCTCTTCCGTGGGCCCCTCCGCGGGCTCTTCCGTGAGCTCCTCCGCGGGCTCTTCCGTGGGCCCCTCCGCGGGCTCTTCCGTGAGCTCCTCCGCGGGCTCTTCCGTGGGCCCCTCCGCGGGCTCTTCCGTGAGCTCCTCTGCGGGCTCTTCCGTGCGCCCCTCCGTGGGCTTTTCCTCGCGTCCCTCGTGCGCCCCTCCGTGGGCTTTTTCTTGCGTCCCTCGTGCGCCCCTCCGCGGGCTTTCTCGCGTCCCTCGTGCGCCCCTCCGTGGGCTTTCTCGTGTCCCTCGTGCGCCCCTCCGTGGGCTTTCTCGCGTTCCTCGTGCGCCCCTCCGTGGGCTTTCCGCGTGGGCCCTCGTCCCCTCCGTGGGCTTTCCTCGTGCGCCCCTCCGTGGGCTTTTCCGCGTGCCCTCCGTGGGCCTTTCGCGCCTCGTGCGCCCCTCCGTGGGCTTTTCCGCGTCCTTTCCGTGGGTTTTCCGCGTCCCTCGTGCGCCCCTCCGAGGGTTTTCCGCGTCCCTCGTGCGCCCCTCCGTGGGCTTTCTCGGGTCTCCCGTGCGTCCCTCCCGGGGGCCTCCTCGCGTCCCTAAAGCGCCCTCTACTGGGCTTCGTCGTGTGCCCCTCCGGGTTTTTTGTGTACACCCACTCAGCCAGTCCCTCGCGCCTCCCAGCTTTGTTACCGGTCTCCTCTGCCCCTGTGTCAGTGTCCCCCTCGTTTTGTCTCCTGGCCCCGTCCCTCTCTAGTCGCCTCTCGTTCCGTCCCGTCTTGTTGCTTTGTCTCTTTGCTTGTTTCACTGCCGCTGTCTCTCCATGTGCCTCTTGCCTTGTCTCTGCCACTCCATGTGTCTGTCCGTCTAGCTCGCCTTGTTCCTCTCCCTCACTCTGTGTTGCTTTGCCTCCCTCTCTGTTCGCCCGGTCTCTCTGTGTGTTCACCTTACTCTGTCCCTTTTCGCTTCCTTTTTCCGGTTTATGTGGGGGTCTCGCCCTCTTCTGTGTGCGTCTCAGTTTCCCTCGCTTTGTCTCTCTCTTCCCCATCGTCTCATTTGGTCCCTGTGTCTGTCTGCTTTGCTCGCTTTTTGTCTCTCTTGGGCACCCTCACGCATCCCCTCACGCCTCCTGACTCCCTTCCCTCTGCCCTTCCTCGGTCCCTGTGTTTGTGAAATCTCCCCTGCTGGTTTCTGTCCTTGCCTGTCTCCATCGCTCTGTTTCTTTTGCTCTCTGTGTTCTACTCTCCCTCTCCGATTATTTGGGTCTGTCGCTCCCTCGTTCTGTTGGTTGGTGTGTGTCTTCTGTCTCCGTGTCTCCCTTGTTTTGTCTCGTCGTCTTGTCCCCTCCTCGTTCGTCCCGTCCCTCTCCTTGGTCTCGTCTCTTCACCCGCCTTGTCTCGTTACTCGCCTCTCTGCCTCCGTCTCTCTGTGTTTCTCTTTTTGTCTCTCTGAGCCCCTGTATGGTCTGCCTCACTCCCTGTGTCTCTGTACATCTCTCCTTGTGTGCGTGTGTTTCCCGCCTTCTGTCCCTCTTTCCCTGTGTTTATAGTGCTCTGTGTCCCGGTCCCCTTCTCCCCTCTGGCTCATTCGGTCCCTGTCTGGCTTTCTGTGTCCTGTCTTCTCCCTCGTTTTGTCTCTCTGCCCCACTCATCCGGCCTCTGTCTGTCCCTTTTGCTTTGTTTTTTCTGCTTGGTTGTGTGGGTGTCTCTCTTTTTCCTCGTGTCTGTCCTGCTCTCCGGGTTCCGGTCCCTTTTTCTGCTTGTTTGTGTGGGTGACTCTCCAGGCTCCCTTTCGCTCTTTCTGTGCCGCGCTGTGCCTTCTCTGCTCCCTTTCTCTTGTCCCTCTCCTCCGGTCCCTCGCTTGTCCCCGTCCTGGCCCCGTCCCTTTGCTTGTCCCCGTTGCTCTGTCTCTTTTGTTCTCTGTGTCTGTCTGTCTTGCTCTCTGTGCCCCGGTCTCTCTCTGTCTGTGTATGGTTGGCGTTCTGTCTCTTTTTCCCTTCCTGTCGGCCTTGCTCTCTGTGCCTCTCCCTCTCGGTCTCTGTGTCTGTCTGTCTTGCTCCTTTTTTGCCTGTCTGGCTCTCTGCGTTTTTTTGTCTCTTTCTCTCTCTTTGTCTCCCTCTCCCTCTTTTGGTTCATTGTCTCTCCCTTTCTCGTTCCCGTTCTCGGGCCTGGTGTCATCCCCTCTGTCTTTTTCGTTCCCTGTGTCTGTCGGTCTGTCTTGTCCTCTGTGTCTCTCTCTCTCTCATTCGGTTTTGTTGTCTGTCTCTCTCTGTCACTCTCTCTCCTTCTATGAGGGTCTTTGTGTCTCCACCGCTCTGTCTCCTCCTCCCCCTCTGTCTTGATCTTTGGGTCTTTCTCTCTCTGTGTCCCGCTCGCTCTCTCCCTGTGTCCCTGCCCTTTATCTCTCCTCGGTTTTCTCCCCTCTGGTCCCTCGCTCGCTACCTTTCCTCCCGCGTCCTCTGGCCTCCGTCTTGTCTCCTCTTGCTCTTGCCTCGCCTCCTTCATCTCCCCGGTCTCTTCCACTTCGCCTCTCTCAGCTCCTCCTCTTTCTTGCCGTTTCCTCTCCCTGTCGTCCCTCCTTCCAGTCCCTCTCTCGCTCCCTCCTTCCAGTCGCTCCCCTTTACAGTCCCTCTCTCCGTCCCGGTCCCTCCCTCCTTCTTGGTCCCTCACTCGTTCCCTTCCTTATTTCCGGCTCCCCGTTGTCTTTGTCCCCCATGTTCCCTGTTTGCCTCTGTCTCTGGTGCCTTTGGCCCCCTGGGTTCCCCGTCCCTCTGTCCCCTCTTTTCCCGATGTCTTCCGCCCTCTTTGGGTTGTTTTTTGTCCTCTTTTGGGGTTTTGTTTGGTTTTGACATCTGGGATCTGTCTTTGGGGGGGGGGGTACTGTTGTGGTTTGGGGATTTGTTTGGGTTCATTTTCCCCTTTTCTTTGGCCTCCTTGTGTTTTTGTCCTTGTTTTCTCTGTGGTCTTGTGTTGCTGGTCCTGTCTTGTGTTCCCCGGTAAGTGTTTTCCAGCTCCTGTGATTACCTGATGTCTTCCACCTGTTTCCCCGCCCTCTCGTCACCTGCCTCTTGTTGTCTAATTACCTTGGGTATTTAATGTCTGTGCTCCCCTTGTGCTTCGTCTGATCCTTCCGTCTTGTCAGTGTGTTCCAGCCTGTTTCCCAGTGACTCTCTGTGTTTTCCTTGGACCTTCACCGTGGACTTTCCGTGACCTCCCCTGTGCCCGCTTGGACCTTCCGTGTTATCCCCGTGACTTCCCCTGCTCCCGTTTGGACCTTTGTTTGGACTCAGCTTCTCCCTGTGCCGGTTGTATTTCAGTTGGGTTTTTGCTTTCGTTGTCCCCTGTGAACTGTTGTAATAAATCCTCTGTTTACCGGCTTATTCCTGCCTCCTCGTGCTGCTTTTGGGTCCTGCCCTTGACGTCCCATAACAACCTATTTGTTTCAATAAATGTAATGCACTTGACATGGACCAAATAAAAGTTGTGCATCTTATTAATAACTCACATATTCAAAATGAGAAACAAATACAAAACAACTGATGTTATCAGGTTATTACATGTAAAATATGCCTTTACATGCCTTACATTCAAGGCTTTAAGAAAAAGATTTCAATATAGCTTTGCTTTTAAGCCCTTAATTTTAAAATCCTAAATCAGACAGGTCCAATATTAAATGAGAGACACAGTGGATATGTGATGTCTCACCCAGTCTTGGATCAGGCTGGCTTAACTGGAGGATTCCGTTTTAGAGTAGCCTGAATGAGAGTAAAATATGACTTTAACAGCCTAAATAAGATATCAATATAGCTTTGATTTTAAGCCCTTAATTTTAAAAGGCTCCGATATTACCTGAGAGACACACTGAGTATGTGATGTCGAACTTAGACTTGGAATGAAGCTGGCTTAAAAGGAGGATTCCATTTT
This sequence comes from Etheostoma perlongum, assembly GCA_026937815.1. Lineage (NCBI taxonomy): Eukaryota > Metazoa > Chordata > Actinopteri > Perciformes > Percidae > Etheostoma > Etheostoma perlongum. The sequence continues at coordinate 25,989 of JAEKDQ010000226.1, read as the reverse complement.
ACAGTAGCCTAAAAAAAGAGTAAAATATGGCTTTCACAGACTGATAAAGATTTCAAATACAACTTCAATTCGACTTTTAAGCCCTTAATTTTAAAATCCTATTTCAGAATGGTCCGATATCACCTGAGAGCCACACTGGATATGTGAAAATAAGAGTAAAATATCCCTTTAACAGCCTGAAAAAGATTTAAAATATACCATTAATTAGACAATCAAGGCTTTAATTTTAAAATCCTACATCAGAATGGTCCTAAATTACCTGAGTGAGCAAATGGATAGGTATTGTCTAACACAGAGTTGGAATAAACCTGGCTTAACAGTAGGAATCCATTTCAGAGCGGCATGAATGAGAGTAAAATATGCCTTTAACAGCCTGAAAAAATGTAAATATAGCTTTACTTTTAAGTCCTTAATTTTACAATCGTACATCAGAATGCTCTAATATTACCTGAGAGACACACTGGATATGTGATGCCTCCACCAGACTTGGAATGAAGCTGGCAAAACATCAGAATTCCTTTTTAGAGTAGCCTGAAAAAGAGTAAAATATGCCTTTAACAGCCTGAAAAAGATTTAAAATATACCATTAATTAGACATTCAAGGCTTTAATTTTAAAAACCTACATCAGAATGTTCCTAAATTACCTGAGTGACCTAATGGATATGTATTGTCTAACCCACAGTTGGAATGAACCTGGCTTAACAGTAAGAATCCATTTTAGAGCAGCATGGAGAGTAAAATATGCCTTTAACAGCCTGAAAAATGACAATATAGCTTTACTTTTAAGCCCTTAATTTTAAAATCCTACATCAGAATGGTCCTAAATTACCTGAGTGAGCAAATGGATATGTATTGTCTAACCCAGAGTTGGTATGTACCTGGCTTAACTGTAGGAATCCATTTTAGAGTGGCATGAAGGAGAGTAAAATATGCCTTTAACAGCCTGAAAAAATTTCAATATAGCTTTAAGCCCTTAATTTTAAAATCGTACATCAGAATGCTCTGATATTACATGAGAGACACAGTGGATAGGGGATGTCTCCCGCAGACTTGGAATGAAGCTGGCAAAACATCAGGATTCCTTTTTTGAGTAGTGACAGAGAAATTCGTTTTTATAAGTCCTTTATTAGACAATTCTCTGTAGTAGTGTCTTAGAATATTATATCTTGCATGCTTAAATTCATACATTCATATTCATATCATAATCACTAGCTTGCTTAACATATATTCATGTATGCTTTATATTTTATAATCTTATATGCACATTTAACCAACTATGTTTTCCTTAAAGCTGTTAGCACCGCCATAAAGTCTACTCTGTTGTAAATCCTTTAGATAGTATGTCTTAGTTTCGAGGTCAGGCAGAGGGCAGGTTGCCCCGGCGATCTGCAGCCTGCCCTCCTTTTTCTGTGTAGGCATAAACCAAACACCAGATGCTTTAGACTCAACAACTGTAAATCTTTGTGTGTGTGTGTTTCAATAAAGAGACTTTGCTTTTAGTTTTCTAGTTGTAGTTCCGTGGAAGCAATGCTGGCAGGAAGGTTGCTTCTGCGGTGCTCCCCTTTTGCAAAAGCCTTTAACTGCACATTTTGCCGTCTGCGTCTCGTTTCTTTGCTTGACCATGGTTATTTAGTAAGATAAAGTGTCCTGAACCTGACATTTTCTGGTGCCAAAACCCGGGAGTCAACAGCTGAGGAGTCCAGGACCGCGCCCGATCAAGGCCAGATGATCTGTTAACACCCGTCCACCTCTTTGCGGGACGGGGCCATAGGTTGGTCCGGTGCTGCCCTGCACCCTTGGTGACGACTCCCCATGGTCGAGCAGCGGACAGACACGGTGAGTGTGGCAGTTCTGAGTTTCTCATGTAAAAAAGTGTGGTGCACGTTTTTGCTAGCTAAAATTTGTACTTTGAAAGTAGCAAATTTGAAAGTGTTATTGATTATAGCTCGCTGTCTAAGGACTTTATTCTGTTATTCTGTCTGTTATTCTGTTTACCTGTGTGCACGGACGAAAGCTTGACGTAACGGCTGTGTGTCTTACGGTCTGGGACTTTATTGAGTGATTTGTTGTGGACAAAAGCTTGACGTAACGGCTGTGTGTCTTACGGTCTGGGACTTTATTGAGTGATTTGTTGTGGACAAAAGCTTGACGTAACGGCTGTGTGTCTTACGGTCTGGGACTTTATTGTTGTGGATACTAGGGGCAGATAAAGACTCGAAGCCAGGTTGTTATTGATTAATACTTTCCCGTCTGGGACATAGCTAGGCGTAAAACGGGAGCTATCAGTTGGTTCTGATAAGTTCTGGGACGTCCGAGCGACACGTTTCCCCGTGTGGGGAGACCGGGTTTCTAGAATGCCATCCTGATTGGGTTCGGGAGTTCGGCAAGGGTGATCACCGGCTTTTTGTTTCCCGACACGCCGTGTGTGTGTTTGTCACAGCAGTGGTCAGTCGGAAGCGCTGTGTATGTCTTCTCACAGCGGGGCAGTGTTTGTTTGTGTATTGTTGCAGTGCACTGTTTGCTATTTTGTGTTTTGTGTTCTATGTTGTGTTTTACTGTTACGCTATGTGTGCTGACTCATAGTGGGTTGCGGATTTGTGTTGTTGCCCGACACGCCATGTGTGTTTGTCACAGCGGTTGTCCGTCGGAAGCGCTGTGTGTCTGCACGCAGCGGGTTAGTGTATTGTTTGTCATCACTTTTTGTTTGTTGTTAGCCTATTTTTCACTGAGAGACAATAAGAGTGTTGCTGCACAGCGGTTTATTGTGATAACTTGTGGTTCTCTGTGAGACTTTGCCTAGGACAGGGACACAGGTTGTAGCGCAGCGTAATATTGTGAAGCTTTATTGTCGCAGTGTTTTATTGTGGAAATTGTGTGATTTGAATAGAGCAGGATGGGTCAAAATCAGAGTACAGCCGTTCCTAAAGACGTAAAATTCATGGAAAAAAAACCTTCCCAGGAAGTGTGGAATTTGTGAAAGATTGGACGAAGAAATACGGCTTTGATTGTAAATTTAGAATGACGTCTGTTACTAGTTTATTAGAGCGATTACAGGTGGAGGAGAGAGTTGCTATTAAGGAGAAAAAGAGACGGGGGATACAGAGAGAGCTGTGTGCTGCAGGAATGTGGAGAGAGCAGGCAGGCAAAAGAGAGACAGAGACAGATAAGGGAAACTACAGAGACATTTTTTTTCCCTTGTTCTCTGTTTGCGCCTTTTTATTTGGAATATAACGAAACCCAAGCATAAATAAAATCTGAAAATGGGGGATTCACTCAAAATTGGATTGAACATTGGTTTGGATTGATTGAAAAATTGGATGGGAACAGTCAGAACAGGAAACAACGGAGCCTGGGGCCCCTAAATAAAGGTGAGCAGAACCTGTTGTGAATCGAATCTGCACATTGGTGACATCTAAATTAAGGCAATGATGTTTTCATGGTCTGACTGATAAAAACTGAAGTGATCTAGTGGGGTTACCTCCTAGCCCTGAGGCCATTTTTACAGTTCATTTTCCGTCTGGATTTATTTTATATAAAAGCCAATAAAACATCAACCCTGTTGTCTACAGTGAAGATATGAACATCATTTTTTTCAGGACAAACTGGGTTAGTAGAATATTTGGGTTGCAATGAGGTCACTTGAATGTTAAAAATGGTTGTAGGACCTTAAAGACAAATAAATAAAGAAAACGGAACATGACTCTTCCAGATATGTATTGATATCACAGACATATAGGTAAAACCTAAGCCATTTTACTCTCTAAAACACTTCTCATATGTCTTGGGAGTCACACTGTGAAGAAATAATCATTATAACTTTTACAGATGACAAAATACAGACATTTTTTCAAAAAAAGTCCAGACGCTTTTGCCCTCATGACATTTACCTATGCCAATAATAACATAATAATGTCATATTTATTGATATTACACCCACAACAATGCTACACAAGCATTTGTGTGTCTAAAACAGTTCTTCTATATGCAAAAATAAACATAATAAACATTATAACTCATATAAAGCACATAATATTTACATTTCTTCAAAAAAGGCCCAAATATATAATATATAATGCAAATATATGCCATATCTCAAACCAATGAGGCCATTTCCGCTATAAAATGGTAGATATCTATCTTGTTCCGCTCTAGCAGCTTTGATTGCATGCTAGAGACGTTGACAGGAAGTGTTGGCAGAGTAGGAAGTGCTTGGAGGGCTAGTATCTTTCAGCTTCCATAGTCTTTGGCTGATGTCTCCCATATATGGGCATACCGGTCCCTGTACTTCCTGTAAACACAGACGAGAGAGAGAGCAGAGCGGGAGCGGCCGAAGCGAGCGAAAACGCGATGAATTATGGACATAAAGTGGATTAATCTGGGATTTAAAGGTATGGATTTAAAGCCCAACAACCCCTAAAGAGGCTGGAAGTTCCAGGATGGATAGAAAATCACCTGTAGAGGCTAAAAGGACACGGAAAAGACCGCCGGAAAGGCTAATTCGTCAGGATTCAGGAGCCATTTTGGGTGAGTCGCTGCGTTGTATTGTTTAAAAGTTATTAAACTATGAATCAGAGGTGATTTGATCGTGGGCGAGCCTCTCGGTCTCACAGGGTTAATGCTACGTGTTGTTGAAAGTAAAGAGTAGCCAAACAGTGGGTTTGGTGAGAAGTAGTGTGTATTTTGTCTGAGAGACAGACTACACACATGGAGGAGGTAATGTGTTAAAATTTCTGAACGCAGAACCTCTTAAAGCATGAGTGTTGCTAAAATTTCTTAGCAAATTCATGTGTTAAAATTTCTGAACGCAGAACCTCTTGAAACATGGGTAGTGCTAAAATTTCTTAGCAAATTATATGAGGAGTAATGCATGTATACATGTTTACAATCACAATTATATGAGGGTGTCTGACGAATCACATACATTGATTACTGAGTTGGGACCAGATCCCTATAGATTACAGATGGACTTATTGGTAAAAGAAAAGAAAAAAACAATGAGTCAGAGAGCTAGTGAAAGAAATTAGGAAAAAGTAATGGAAGAATATAGAACAGTTGGTTGATACTAATTCCAAAATTGTTAGATTTAAGAAAAATAAGTAAAAAAGTGTACGTGTGTGTATGGGTATGTATATATATATATATATATGGAGATGTATGTATGCATATACAGTGGGTACGGAAAGTATTCAGACCCCTTTAAATTTTTCACTCTTTGTTTCATTGCAGCCTTTTTCCAAAAATCAAAAAAGTTCATTTTATTTCTCAGTAATGTACACTCAGCAACCCATCTTGACAGAAAAAAACAGAAATTTAGAAATTTTTGCATATTTATTAAAAAACAAAAACTGAAATATCACATGGTCATAAGTATTCAGACCCTTTGCCGTGACCCTCATATGTAACTCAGGTGCTGTCTATTTCTTCTGATCATCCTTGAGATGGTTCTACACCTTCATTGGAGTCCAGCTGTGTTTGATTATACTGATTGGACTTGATTAGGAAAGCCACACACCTGTCTATATAAGACCTTACAGCTCACAGTGCATGTCAGAGCAAATGACAATCATGAGGTCAAAGGAACTGCCTGAAGAGCTCAGAGACAGAATTGTGGCAAGGCACAGATCTAGTCAAGGTTACAAAAAATTTCTGCTGCACTTAAGGTTCCTAAGAGCACAGTGGCCTCCATAATCCTCAAATGGAAGACGTTTGGGACGACCAGAACCCTTCCTAGAGCTGGCCGTCCGCCAAACTGAGCTATCGGGGAGAAGAGCCTTGGTGAGAGAGGCAAAGAAGAACCCAATGGTCACTGTGGCTAAGCTCCAGAGATGCAGTCGGGAGATGGGAGAAAGTTGTAGTAAGTCAACCATCACTGCAGCAATCCACCAGTCGGGGCTTTATGGCAGAGTGGCCCGAAGGAAGCCTCTCCTCAGTGCAAGACACATGAAAGCCCGCATGGAGTTTGCTAAAAAACACCTGAAGGACTCCAAGATGGTGATAAATAAAATCCTCTGGTCTGATGAGACCAAGATAGAACTTTTTGGCCTTAATTCTAAGCGGTATGTGTGGAGAAAACCAGGCACTGCTCATCACCTGTCCAATACAGTCTCAACAGTGAAGCATGGTGGTGGCAGCATCATGCTGTGGGGGTGTTTTTCAGCTGCAGGGACAGGACGACTGGTTGCAATCGGGGAAAGATGAATGCGGCCAAGTACAGGGATATCCTGGACGAAAACCTTTTCCAGAGTGCTCTGGACCTCAGACTGGGCCGAAGGTTTACCTTCCAACAAGACAATGACCCTAAGCACACCGCTAAAATAACGAAGGAGTGGCTTCACAACAACTCTGTGGCTGTTCTTGAATGGCCCAGCCAGAGCCCTGACTTAAACCCAATTGAGCATCTCTGGAGAGACCTGAAAATGACTGTCCACCAACGTTTACCATCCAACCTGACAGAACTGGAGAGGATCTGCAAGGAGGAATGGCAGAGGATACCCAAATCCAGATGTGAGAAACTTGTTGCATCTTTCCCAAAACGACTCATGGCTGTATTAGATCAAAAGGGTGCTTCTACTAAATACTGAACAAAGGGTCTGAATACTTATGACCATGTGATATTTCAGTTTTTGTTTTTAATAAATATGCAAAAATTTCTAAATTTCTGTTTTTTTTTTCTGTCAAGATGGGTTGCTGAGTGTACATTACTGAGAAATAAAATGAACTTTTTTGATTTTTGGAAAAAGGCTGCAATGAAACAAAGAGTGAAAAATGTAAAGGGGTCTGAATACTTTCCGTACCCACTGTATATACATATTTGAAATTGCTCAAGAAGAATGAGCCAGAGTACATGGATTGCCACTGTTATGGGAAGACTAAGTTTATTTTTTGTTTTTTAATTTTTAATGGGAATTCGAATTTGTACTTTCAATTATTTTATTTCCAGTATGTATTTTTTTTTAACAAGTCAAAAGTTTGAGGTGCTTAGTCATGGAGGGAGCATGAGCAACATGGTCACAAATACAGACAAACAGCTGAACATTCAGAGGAAACCTGGGGTTGTATATGTGTAGATATGAATTTGTTTTTTGATTAAGGTACAATTACGTTAACAGCCGCTAGATTTGTAAAAACATTGTTGAAATAGTTTAAAATGCCGGACTGCAGTGGGAACATGTGGAGAGGTTCGTGTCAGTCTGTGCTTATGATTCAAATCTCAAGCTAGCTAGCCTTGGTCAACAAGATTTCAAGAGTTATAGGAGGCAGTTTGCTAGGCATGTAATATAATATTGACTGACATACAACAGGTCACAGCATGCATCATAGTTTGGCATTGTTAACAGTAATTCCACTATGTCAAATTTCTGAAAAAGACAACTATTGGGTTAGTGCCAAAATAAGACCAGATTGCTCCAGTCAAGTGCCACATGTTTCACTAGCAAAAACATATGATATGAGATGGAAAGATTTGGGAGAAGTGGCACTCAAAGGTCAAAGAGCAGATGACTGAGAGCCAGTTGATGACCCAGGGTTGGCATACAGCCCCTCCAGTGAAACGTACAGATATCAACAGGGGTGGGAGGTGCTTACCACACCCAACCTACGCAAAACTGACCAATGGTTTACATCCATATGTCTGAGTGAGAGAGAGGTACAGGACCTAGCAGGGGTCCTTTAATGTTTATGGACTAAAGGGCCCGCCGATGTAGGCCTGATAGTAGCTGCCCAGAAACAAAAACGAGGCCAGACTGGCAGCCCAGGGTGAGACAATGCCACTCAAACCAGAGGCAGAGAGAGACATTGCACCTGTAATTAGAGAGTTGCTAGAAGCAGGACTAAACAGAGAATGTCCCGACTAGCCATGTGATACACCAATTTTCCCTGTAAAAAAGGCTGATAAGGTTCATTGGCGCTTGATTCAAGATATAAGACAGGTAACTGTGGCCTGTAATGGGAAAATCATATAGACAAGATTTTCTTTTAGTTAATTGTTCATTTATCAAGTGGATCTACATTGTAGGTGCCTCTGAAACATGTGCCTCCTAAAGATAGATCCTTGAATAGGGCCTCCGGCGTCTAGAGACAGCTAGTAATGTTATGGCTTTGCAATTTATCACTGTGAGCAAATAGGCAACAAAAAGCTGGCGCCTCAAGAGATATGCAACGGTCAGCTTGCCCAAACTGTAGGTTAATGCCTGAACCAATCTACAGACGAGATAAATTTCTAGCTTCTAAGATTGAATGACAGCTACAGTCATTTTTTGTTTTGGTTTGATATGTATGTGTTTTGATATTTTTTTTTTTGACGCACTAGGCGGGTGCACAGGGACAGCTCTGGCTCCTAGAAGCCTGAAAAAACAGAAAACAGAAGGATGAAGTGTGTTGTTTAAGATTAGAGTGTTTTCCAAACATGGTCTGGTTTCTGTTGGGGCAAACGGGAGATAAGGAGCAGTCATGTGTTATGCGCACAGAGCTGTGGGGTCACTCTGTGACTCTGTTCGTTGTGAAGTTAGAAGTTAGAAGTTGGAGAAGTGTAGAAGTTCAGTTCTTGTCATTTTGGTTTGTCATTTTTGTTTGTTTTGTTTCAACAAGGTCTCTACTTCGCAACGAATTCCTGAGTTTGGCTTAACAGAAACAAGCAGTACAGTCCAGAGCCCCCACACATTGTTAGACACACTAAAAACTCAGGAGCTACAAGACCTTATCTAACACACCTAACAAAATGAGATGGAACAATGTGGAGGAAAGAAAAGCTTTTGCTCACCTAAAAGAAGAGCTAATGTCGTCCACAACAATTGAACAGACTGTGGATTTTAGGGAAAGATTGTTGGCCTCAGTAGAATAAAGTCAGAGAAAAACACAGAGAAAGTCACAGAAATACACAGAGATAGCAGCCTAGTCAGCCAGAGCCAAGCGCGCCCCCGAGCCCCTCCCCTCTCTGCTCCTCTCCTTCTGTGGAACAGGAACGTGCACTCTCAGAGCAGCACACAGAGAGTCAGAGGAAGACAGTTGAACATGCAGACTTGCTAGTGAAGTTACTTCAAGCTATTCAATTACCACACAGATTAGCTATTTGCAAGTGTGCAGCGCATACTAAGCGACAAGATCCAGTCAGTTTAGGTAATGCAAAAGCAGATGAGAAAGCTAAGAGAGCAGCTGTAAGATCAGAGCTCTTAGCGGTTTGTGAGGAACCACAGAATCCGATCCCTACAGAAATTATGAAAAACATGCAAGACAACTCCCCCCAAAACCGAGAAAGATGTATGGCTGTCAGACGGTGCAACTTGTGTGGATGGCCTATATCAGAGAGATAACATGCCCTGCTTGCCTAACAATTTGTGTCGTATGGTAGCTGGGTTTGGGCCATGGCGAAGAGCCATGTCCCAACAGCGGGGAAGGGTACAGGTGTTTCACACCTTCAAGGGATTAAATTCTTACTTAAAAAAATTCTTTGTAGAGGATGCATTATCTGTTGCAAACATATCCGCAGCGAAGTGTAAGACCAAAGAGAGGGAAATGCCCACAAAGGTCACATCCGTTCGAGATCCTGCACATGGATTTCATAGAGCTAAACCGAAGTGGTACTTACAAGTACTGTTTAGTCCTGGTAGATTCCTTCTCAAAATGGGTAATAATAGCACCCTCACGGAAAGCTGATGCCATTACTGTAGCCAAAACACTCGCTAAAACGGTAATACCCCAGTATGGCATCCCAAGAATAATTTGGAGTGATAATGGCCCACATTTTGTAAATGAGACAGTATCATTGCTAGGACAACACCTAGGCATAGAACTGAAGAGACACTGTTCCTACCACCCCCAAAGTGCCGGATTAGTCGAGAGGACTAACGGCACAGTAAAAAACAGGCTAAAGAAAACTATGGATCAGACAGGGAAGCCATGGCCAGAGTGTCTTTCCCTAGTAGAGTTGTACATGAGAATTACACCAAACACGAGAGGTCTGACACCTTTTGAAGTGGTTCATGGCAGGCCGTTTATTTTACCTTTGTGGGAAAGGGGTCCCCTGGGCAGAGAAAAGTGATGATCCAGGAGCCCTTTTGTGGATGTTCAAAGTGTTTAGAGATAGGACTGTTCAAAGTGCATGTAATCTGCCTATCTCTCCCCCTCTGTCTCCCCAGGTGGGGAGACTCCAGCCAGATGACCAAGTGCTGACGAAAGTGATAAAGAGGAAGTGCTGGTCATCCCCAAAGTGGGAGGGGCCGTACACCGTGCTCATCACCACGCCCACAGCTGTACAGATTGCTGAACGATCCACGTGGGTTCACCAAAGTCACTGTAAAAAAGATCATTCTATTCCCACACCCCGAATAGGCTGGAGGGCGGACGGTATCAAAACCTTTGTCTGCTGAAGAAAGAAGAAACCAACTGTGACTTTATACTCCAGCTATGGGTGAACTAAAGGGATGGGTTTGTTCTGTCCTACTGGTCCTCTGCGGGTCGCTGACAGCGACTAAGGGACCACAATGAAAGGTTTCGCACGGAAACCGTATGCTCATCGACGATGCCATGAAAGACTATGATCCATCCATCCATCCATCCATCTTCATCCGCTTATCCGGAGTCAGGTCGCGGGGGGCAGCAGCTCCAGTAGGGGACCCCAAACTTCCCTTTCCCGAGCCACATCAACCAGCTCCGACTGGGGGATCCCGAGGCGTTCCCAGGCCAGGTTGGAGATATAATCTCTCCACCTAGTCTTGGGTCTTCCCCGAGGCCTCCTCCCAGCTGGACGTGCCTGGAACACCTCCCTAGGGAGGCGCCCAGGAGGCATCCTTACCAGATGCCCGAACCACCTCAACTGGCTCCTTTCAACGCGAAGGAGCAGCGGCTCTACTCCGAGCTCCTCTCGGATGACTGAGCTTCTCACCCTATCTCTAAGGGAGACGCCACCCACCCTCCTGAGGAAACCCATTTCGGCCGCTTGTACCCTGGATCTCGTTCTTTCGGTCATGACCCAGCCTTCATGACCATAGGTGAGGGTAGGAACGAAAATTGCCCGGTAGATCGAGAGCTTTGCCTTCTGGCTCAGCTCCCTTTTCGTCACAACGGTGCGATAAACAGAATGTAATACCGCACCAGCTGCTCCGATTCTCCGACCAATCTCACGCTCCATGGTCCCCTCACTCGTGAACAAGACCCCAAGGTACTTAAACTCCTTCACTTGGGGTAAGGACTCACTCCTTACCTGAAGAAAGCACTCCATCGGTTTCCTGCTGAGAACCATCAGATTTAGAGGTGCTGATCCTCATCCCAGCCGCTTCACACTCGGCGGTGAACCGATCCAGTGAGTGCTGAAGGTCACAAGCCGATGACGCCATCAGGACCACATCATCTGCAAAAAGCAGCGATGAGATCCCGAGCCCACCGAACTGCAACCCTTCCCCGCCCCGACTACGCCTCGATATCCTGTCCATAAATATTACAAACAGGATTGGTGACAAAGCGCAGCCCTGGCGGAGGCCAACCCTCACCTGGAACGAGTCCGACTTACTGCCGAGAACCCGGACACAGCTCTCGCTTTGGTCATACAGAGATTGGATGGCCCTGAGAAGGGACCCCCTCACCCCATACTCCCGCAGCACCTCCCACAATTTCTCCCGGGGGACCCGGTCATACGCCTTCTCCAGATCCACAAAACACATGTAGACTGGTTGGGCATACTCCCAGGCCCCCTCCAAGATCCTTGCGAGAGTGAAGATCTGATCCGTTGTTCCACGGCCAGGACGGAATCCGCATTGTCCCTCTTCAATCCGAGGTTCGACTATCGGCCGAACCCTCCTTTCCAGTACCTTGGAGTAGACTTTACCAGGGAGGCTGAGAAGTGTGATACCCTGTAATTGGCACACACCCTCTGGTCCCCTTTTTAAAGAGGGGAACCACCACCCCGGTCTGCCACTCCTTAGGCACCATCCCAGACTTCCACGCAATGTTGAAGAGGCGTGTCAACCAAGACATCCCTCCACACCCAGAGCTTTCAGCATTTCTGGACGGATCTCATCAATCCCTGGGGCTTTGCCGCTGTGGAGTTGTTTTACTACCTCAGCAACTTCCACCAGGGAAATTGACGACAATCCCCCATCATCCTCCAGCTCTGCCTCTACCACAGAGGGCGTGCCAGCTGGATTTAGGAGTTCCTCAAAGTGCTCCTTCCACCGCTCTATTACCTCCCCAGTTGAGGTCAACAACGTCCCATCCTTGCTGTAAACAGCTTGGATGATTCCTCGCCCCCCCCTGAGGTGGCGAACGGTTTTCCAGAAGCACCTTGGTGCCGACCGAAAGTCCTTCTCCATGTCTTCTCCGAACTTCTCCCACACCCGCTGCTTTGCCTCTGTCACGGCAGAGGCTGCAGCCCCTTCGGGCCTGTCGGTACCTTGCAACTGCCTCCGGAGTCCTCCGGGATAACATATCTCGGAAGGACTCCTTCTTCAGTCGGACGGCTTCCCTGACCACCGGTGTCCACCAGGGTGTTCGTGGGTTACCGCCCTTGAGGCACCTAAGACCCTAAGACCACAGCCGCCGCCGCAGCTTCAGCAATGGAAACTTTGAACATTGTCCACTCAGGTTCAATGCCCCCAGCCTCCACAGGGATGCACGAAAAGCTCCGCCGAGGTGTGAGTTGAAAGTCCGTCGGACAGGGGCCTCCTCAGACGTTCCCAATTTACCCGCACTACTGCTTGGGCTTACCAGGTCTGTCCAGAGTCCTCCCCCATCCCCTGACCCAGCTCACCACCAGATGGTGATCAGTTGACAGCTCTGCCCCTCTCTTCACCCGAGTGTCCAAAACATACGGCCTCAGATCAGATGAAACGATTATAAAATCGATCATTGACCTTTGGCCTAGGGTGCTCTGGTACCACGTACACTTATGAGCATCCCTATGTTCGAACATGGTGCTTGTTATGGACAATCCATGACTAGCACAGAAGTCCAACAACAAACAACCACTCTGGTTCAGATCAGGGAGGCCGTTCCTCCCAATCACGCCTCTCCAAGTATCTCCATCATTGCCCACGTGTGCGTTGAAGTCCCCCAGCAGAACTATGGAGTCCCCTACTGGAGCCCCATACAGGACTCCATTCAAGGTCTCCAAGAAGGCCGAATACTCCGAACTCCTGTATGGTGCATATGCACAAACAACAGTCAGAGTTTTCCCCCCCCATCACCCGCAGGTGTAGGGAGGCGACCCTCTCGTCCACCGGGGTAAACTCCAACGCAGCGGCGCTCAGCCGGGGGCTTGTGAGTATCCCCACACCCGCCCGGCGCCTCACACCCTGGGCAACTCCGGAGTAGGACAGAGCCCAACCCCTATCCAGGAGTACGGTTCCAGAACCGAGACTGTGCGTAGAAGTAAGCCCCACCAGATCTAACTGGTAGCGCTCCACCTCCCGCACAAGTTCCGGCGTACCACGTCCCCAGAGCCAGCCTCTGCCACCCGGGTCTGGTCCGTCGAGGTCCCTGACCTTCGTCGCCACCCATGTGGCTGCGCACCCGACCCCAGCGGTTCCTCCCACAGGTGGTGGGCCCATGGGATGGAGATAGGGGGGCCACATAGCTTCTTCGGGCTGTGCCCGACCGGGCTCCGTGGCAAACCCGCCACCAGGCGCCGCTGACGAGCCTCCGTCCCAGGCCTGGCTCCAGACGGGGCCCCGGGCCTCCTCCGGGCAGGGTCACTCCCTCTCTTCCTCGATTTTGCATAGGGCTTTTGAACCATTCTTTGTCTGGCCCCTCACCTGAGACCACTTTGCCATGGGAGACCCTACCAGGAGCACACAGCTCCAGACAACACAGCCCTCAGGTTCATAGGGACACACAAACCTCTCCACCACGATAAGGTGATGGTTCCCGGAGAGGTGAAAGACTATGATGTGGTTTATAATTCGTCCTTTGATTTGAACCTTTGGTATCGCTATGCTAAATATGTAACCAGATCTGAGAACCACAAAAACTGTTATGTATGCACACGTATGCCAATTTCCGCCCACAACCCGTAGGTGGTCCCGAAACCCGTCGACGCCAGCACCATCTTCCCACACGCGCTACCCTCCGCCTTAACACCCACTCTGTTGAACAAGACCCTGAATTGGCAAATGCCCCCGCCATTGACTGTATGCAAATTGGACTTCACCAAGTCTGTAGGTAATACGACTTGTGTGCCATATTTCCAGGCCCCTGATGCATTGAGAACATATGGCCAGCTAGGAGTCAATTGGCTGTGTGGCTCCTACATGTTCCTAGATTTACCGGTGGGTTGGGAGGGTCGTTGCGCTCTAGTAGAACCGGCAGATCACTCGCACATGGTAACGCTCCGCCACCACCCACGTGCGAGACATAGTGCTTTTGAACGCCATGACAGCGTATGGGGATCGGATGTCCCCAAAGACCACAAGCTGTGGTCAGATGGCCAAAAAGTTTTGCATGCACTTTTCCCGTGGGTAGGGGTGGGTAAAGTTGAGCTGAGAATGGAAACAATCAGTTACCGAGTAGGGCTGTTCATGAATTCAACCGTAACAGCCCTGTCAAAAATATGTGAAGAATTAACCGCTATAAGATTGATCGTCCTACAAAATAGGCTGGTGTTAGACCAGTTGACGGCATCACAAGGTACACCACCTTGTGTGCGCTTATTGGAACTACGTGTTGCACTTTTATCCCAGATAATGACAAAGATGCAGGTGTCATTCAGCAAGCCATTCTTAATTTGACTGCACTTAGAGATGCTGCTGAGGCAGATAATGTAGTTAGCGGAGATTTCCTCTCCTGGTTAACTTCAGGACCTTGGTATGGATTATTGCTCAGAATTGTTACTCCCCTTGTAGCAGTACTTGTAATAATTTTCATAATGCTAGGATGTGTGATGCCCTGTGTTCATAAACTGATACAACGTACTATGTCTCAAGCTTTGACCAACTATGCACATGTCCAGTTTCATCAGCTCTCTACTAAATCTACTCAAAATGATGAATGTGTCCCAAGCCCACACAATGATGTATTAAACCACACATAAACCTTTGAACTCATCTTGGCCAAAAGGGTGATCGCTCCTAAGGGAGGGTCGAGAAGGAATTTTTCCTTTCTAACAGACGGAAAGGGTTTTTTTGCCTTCTCCCTGATGAAGAGTAAACAACTGTCCTATCCTGTGTGTGCATGTTTTGACGTAATTATTAAAAACCGCAACCCGGAGTGATAATTGCTGATGTTTGTTAAATGTACAACAGGAGGGAAATGACAGAGAAATTCGTTTTTATAAGTCCTTTATTAGACAATTCTCTGTAGTAGTGTCTTAGAATATTATATCTTGCATGCTTAAATTCATACATTCATATTTATATCATAATCACTGCTTTCATGCTTATCATATATCCATAGCTTGCTTAACGTATATTCATGTATGCTTTATATTTTATAATCTTATATGCACATTTAACCAACTATGTTTTCCTTAAAGCTGTTAGCACCGCCATAAAGTCTACTCTGTTGTAAATCCTTTAGATAGTATGTCTTAGTTTCGAGGTCAGGCAGAGGGCAGGTTGCCCTGGTGATCTGCACCCTGCCCTCCTTTTTCTGTGTAGGCATAAACCAAACACCAGATGCTTTAGACTCAACAACTGTAAATCTTTGTGTGTGTGTGTTTCAATAAAGAGACTTTGCTTTTAGTTTTCTAGTTGTAGTTCCGTGGAAGCAATGCTGGCAGGAAGGTTGCTTCTGCGGTGCTCCCCTTTTGCAAAAGCCTTTAACTGCACATTTTGCCGTCTGCGTCTCGTTTCTTTGCTTGACCATGGTTATTTAGTAAGATAAAGTGTCCTGAACCTGACAAGTAGCCTGAAAAAGTGTAAAATATGCCTTTTACATGCCTTACATTCAAGGCTTTCATTTTAAAAACCTACATCAGAATGGTCCTAAATTACCTGAGTGACCAAATGGATATGTATTGTCTAACCTAGAGTTGGAATCCATTTTAGAGCAGCCTGAAGGAGAGTTAAATATGCCTGGCTGGAACCTGGCTTAGGAAAGAATCCATTTTAGAGCGTCCTGAAGGAGAGTTAAATATGCCTTTAACAGCCTGAAAAATGTCAATATAGCTTTACTTTTAAGCCCTTGATTTTAAGATGTTATATCAGAATGCTCTGATATTACATGAGAGACACAGTAGACAGATGATGTCTCCCCCAGCCTTGTAATGAAGCTGGCATAAAATCAGGACTCCTTTTTTATAATAGCCTGAAAAACATTTAAAATATACAATTATTAGACATTCAAGGCTTTAATTTTAGAATCCTACATCAGAATGGTCCTAAATTACCTGAGAATGGACTGATGTTACCTGAGAGACACATTGGATTGGTGATGTCTCCCCCAGACTTGGAATGAAGCTGGAATAACATCAGGATTCCTTTTTCAGAGAAGCCTGAAAAAGTGTAAAATATGTCTTTAACAGCCTGAAAAAAAATTTAAATTATACCATTGATTAGACATTAGGTGATGTCTCCCCCAGACTTGGAATGAAGCTGGTATAACATCAGGAGTAATTTCTAGAGTATCCTGAAAAAGAGTAACATATGCCTTTAACAGCTTGAAAAAGATTTTAAAAATACCATTAATTAGAAATTCAAGGCTTTAATTTTTAAATCCTAAATCACAATGGTCCTAAATTACCTTTGTGAACCAATATATATGTAATGTCTATCCTAGAGTTGGAATGAACCTGGCTTAACAGTAGGAATCCATTTTAAAATCCTACATCAGAATGGTCCTAAATTACCTGGGTGACCCAATGGATATGAATTGTCTAGCCCTTAACAATAGGAATCCATTTTAGAGCGGCCTGAAGGTGAGTTAAGTATGCCTTTAAAAATCTGAAAAATGTCAATATGGCTTTACTTTTAAGCCCTTAATTTTAAAATCGTACATCAGAAAGCTCTGATATTACCTGAGAGACACATTGGATAGGTGATGTCTCCCGAGACTTGGAATGACGCTGGCATAACGTCAGAAGAAATTTTTAGAGTATGCTTAAAAAGAGTAAAATATGCCTTTAACAGCCTGAAAAAGATTTAAAATATACCATTAATTAGACATTCAAGGCTTTAATTTTTAAATCCTACATCACAATGGTCCTTATGTATTGTCTAACCCACAGTTGGAATGAACCTGCCTTAACAGTAGGAATCCATTTTATAGTGGCCTTACGGAGAGTTAAATATGCATTTAACAGCCTGAAAAAATGTCAATATAGCTTTACTTTTAAGCCATTGATTTTAAAATTGTACATGAAAATGCTCTGATATAACCTAAGAGACACATTTGATAGGTGTTGTCTCCCCCAGACTTGGAATGAAACTGGCATAACATCAGGATTAATTTTTAGAGTAGCCTGAAAAAGTAAAATATTCCTTTAACAAGATTTAAAATATACCATTAATTAGAAATTCAAGGCTTTAATTTTAAAATACTACATCAGAATGGTCCTAAATTTCCTGAGTGAACCTGGCTTCACAGTAGGAATCCATTTTAGAGCGTCCTGAAGGAGAGTTAAATATGCCTTTAACAGACTGAAAAAATGTCAATATAGCTTTATTTTAAGCCATTACTTTTAAACTACTACTACAGAATGCTCTAATATTACCTGAGAGACACACTGTATAGGAGATGTCTCCCCCAGACTTCGAATGAAGTTGGCATAACATCAGGATTCCTTTTTAGAGTAGCCTGAAAAAGAGTAAAATATGCTTTTAACAACCTGAAAAAATGTCAATATAGCTTTACTTTTAAGCCCTTAATTTTAGAATCCTATATCAGAATGCATGATATTACCTGAGAGAGACATTTGGTGATGTCTCCCCCAGACTTGCTGGCCTAACATCAGGATTCCTTTTTAGAGTAACCTGAAAAAGAGTAAAATATGCCTTTAACAGCCTGAAAAGATTTAAAATATACCATTAATTAGACATTCAAGGCTTCCATTTTAAAATCCTACATCAGAATGGTCCTTAATTACCTGAGTGACCAAATGGATATGTAGTGTCTAACCCAGAGTTGGAATGAACCTGGCTTAACAGTAGGAATCCCTTTTAGAGTGGCCTGTAGAAGAGTAAAATATCCCTATAACAGCCTGAAAAAATGTCAATATAGCTTTACTTTTAAGACATTAATTTTAACATGGTACATCAGAATCCTCTGATAATACCTGATACACATATTGAATAGGTGGTGTCTCCCCCAGACTTGGAATGAAGCTGGCATAACATTAGGATTTCTTTTTAGAGTATCTTGAAAAAGACTAAAATATGCCTTTATCAGCCTGAAAAAGATTTAAAATATACCGTTAATTAGACATTCAAGGCTTTCATTTTAAAATCCTAAATCAGTATGGTCCTAAATTACCTGAGTGACCCAATGGATATGTATTGTCTAACCCAGAGTTGGAATGAACCTGGCTTAACAGTAGGAATCCATTTTAGAATGGCCTGAAGGAGAGTTAAATATGCCTTTAACAGCCTGACAAAATGTCAATACAGCGTTACTTTTAAGCCCTTAATTTTAAAATCGTACATTAGAATGCTATATTACCTGAGAGACACATTGGATAGGTGATGTCTCCCCAGACTTGGAATAATGCTGGCATAACATCAGGATTCCTTTTTCAGATTAGCCTGAAATAGAGTAAAATATGCCTTTAACAGCCTGAAAAAGATTTAAAATATACCATTAATTAGACATTCAAGGCTTTAATTTTAAAATCCTACATCAGAATGGTCCTAAACTACCTAAGTGACCCAATGGATATGTAGTGTCTAACCCAGAGTTAGAATGAACCTGGCTTAACAGTAGGAATCCATTTTAGAGTGGCCTGAAGGAGAGTTAAATATTCCTTAAACAGCCTGAAAAAGTGTCAATATAGCTTTTCTTTTAAGCCCTAAATTTTAAAATCGTATATCAGAATGCTCTGATATTACATGACAGACACATGGGATAGGTGATGTCTCCCCTAGACTTGGAATGAAGCTGGAAAACATCAGGATTCCTTTTTAGAGTAGCCTGAAAAAGAGTAAAATATGCCTTTTACAGCCTGAAAAAGATTTAAAATAAACCATTAATTAGACATTCAAGGCTTTAATTTTAAAATCCTACATCAGAATTGTCCTAAATTATCTGATTGACCCAATGGATATGTATTGTCTAACCCAGAGTTGGAATGAACCTGGCTTAACAGTTGGAATCCATTTTGGAGTGGCCTGAAGGAGAGTTAAATATTCCTTAAACAGCCTTAAAAAATGTCAATATAGCTTTACTTTTAAGCCCTTAATTTTAAAATCGTACATTATATTGCTCCGATATTACATCAGATACACACTGGATGTGTGATGTCTCACACAGACTTGGAATGAAGCTGGCTTATCAGGAGGATTCCGTTTTACATTAGCCTGAAAAAGAGAAAAATATGGCTTTAACAGCCTGAAAAGATTTCAAGATATCTTTGCTTTTAAGCCCTTAATTTTAAAATATTACATGAGAATGCTCCGATATTACCTGATAGTCACAATGGATATGCGGTGTATCACCCAGACTTGGAATGAAGTTGGCTTAACGGGAGGATTCCGTTTTAGAGTAGCCTGAAAGAGTAAAATATGGCTTTAATTTCCTGAAAAAGATTTTAAATATAGCTCTCCTTGGACATTTAAGCCTTTAATTTTAAAATACTACATCAGAATGCTCTGATATTACCTGACTGACACACTGGATATGTGATGTGTTACGACCCAAAGTAGTCTAGGGGTGGAGGACGCAAACAGCTTAAAATAATAAACTAGGGTCAGAAAGCAAACATTTAAATAATGCAAATTTATTGTGCCCGCACAACAAGAGGCAACTAAAAACAATCTTCAAAAGGAAGACTAACATAAGCACAGGTAATACAAGTTTAGTTCAGAGCAGGTCACAGATTTAGTCACACAGCAAGTCACAGCACCTCTCTATGCTGGCTTCCACCGAAGCCTGTCTCTTCTTCACACAGCCATGCTGCCCTCTCTTAAGCTGTGGGGCACTGATCAGCTGATCAGCCTGACCTGCTGGCCTGTCATCAGCAGAACACACCTGTAGAGAATCACACACACCTGCAGAGAATACACACAACACGGCACGTGACACCCCCTACCATAAGAGGGAACCCCTCCTCTCTTTGCACAACCATGGAGCATCGTCACAAATCACAAATTCACCATCAGTTCGTCGGTACCCTCACTGATCCTCCTGTCCAAACAGAGACTCACCCAAGTCTCCCAAAACTAGTCTCACCCACGGAACAATGCGTCAGCAACAATGTTGTTGGCTCCCTTCTTATGTTTGATGAAGATATTGTAACTCTGGGACAGGAGTGCCCAGCGCATCAAGCGCTGATTGCTGTTGTACATCTGGGCCTCATGCAGACTTGGAATGAATCCGGCTTTCCGTTTTACAAAAGCCTTAAAAAGAGTAAAATGTGGCTTCATCCGCCTAAAAAAGATTTCAAGTATAGCTTTATTTGGACATTTAAGCCATTCATTTTAAAATCCTTCATCACAATGGTCCGATATTACCTGCGTGACACACTGGATATGTGTTTTCTCACCCAGAGTTGGAATGAACCTGGCTTAACAGGATGCCTTTTTAGAGTAGCATGAAAAATAATAAAAACATGGCTTTAATTAACAACATGACAGCGATTTGGCGCTGGCGTACGGCGAGGCAGAGAAAACCGCGACGACAAAGGCGATAGCGACGAGGGTGCCGAAGCTCACCCGCGAGCGAGCGCAGAGAGTGCCCGGCAGGAGTAAGAGGTGTCAGCTCTGTCCAAAGCCCATGGACGCCAAAACACACACTGTGTGTGGCTGCTGTGATAGATACATATGCGGGAGCTGCACGCAGGCCCACTGCGCTGAGTGCATGAGACTGTAACCTCTTGGGCCTGTGACCCAAAAAATGAATGCCGGACAAACAGACGTGCGTACGGAGTTGCGCTTGCAAAGACGACAAGAAACTGAAATGAATTGAATTGAATCTATTTTGAATAAAATAAACCCTTTGGGATAATTGTGCTGTGTGAGATGTGAGTAGAAAAATATATACAGTGTAAGCTAGCGAAAAAATTAAATAACAAAATACATCACAAAATACAGCAAGGCAGTTGATGTGAATTTATACACATGAGGGTCCCGGGGACCCGGAGCACAACGCGAGCGTTGTAGAAAAGTCAATACACTGAACAAGTCCCCGTACAATACAAGGGTTAAAAAGTGGCAACAAATGTGGAAAAATACTAACTGAAACAAACTAAAATGTACTTTGAATCTATTCTGAATAAAAACCCTTTTGAATACTTGTGCTGTGTGAGATGTGAGTAGAAAAATATATACAACGTAAGTGAGCCAAAAAAATAAAAAATTAAATAAACCAAGGCAGTTGATGTGAAATTATATACATGAAGTCCCAGGGACCCAGAGCACAACTCGAGCGTAGTAGAAAGTCAATCAACTGAACAAGTACCTGTGACATGAAGGGCAATACAAGGGTTAACGAGAAGTTTGGATGATGTTGAAACATGCCTCCAAAGGGGGGTGTTTTTAAATCCAAATCCAATCACAACATGGTCCAAAAGGGCTCATCACAACAACGGGTCAAAAAGCATCCCTCTCTGTTCTCCGTTTCGGTGACTTGGGTGTGTGTGTGTTTGTGTGTGATAAATATTTTTAGTGAACCGAGAACACGCATTTGTTTGTTTTTTAAATTTTATTTCCCCCTTTCATACAATACAACACAAAATGAGACCTGAAGGCCGATGCTGCATTAGTAGAAAAATAGAATCGCATTCTGCCCAGGGTCTCAAAGACCCGAAAGCCAAGGCAGCGCCAGTAGAGCTATACAGTCTAATGCAGGACCAATGCCGCTGTAGTGGAAAAATACTTTTGAATACCGGCCCGGGTCCCAGGGACCCGAGGGCCGATGCTGCTGTAGTGGAAATGCCAATGTAAAAAGTCAAATAAACTGAACGTGTCCCTGTGACCCGATGGACAAGGGTTATACTGTGTGTGTGTGTGTGTGTGTGTGTGTGTGTGTGTGTGTGTGTGATAGGGCCAGAGACCAGAAGGCCAATGCCGCAGTAGAAGTGAAATACATTTGACTACAGGACGGGTCCGAGAGACCCAAATGCCGGTGTCTTGGTAGAAGTGAAATAAGGTTGAATGCAGGACGGGTCAAACAATGGGCCATGCTGACATTGCACCTGTAAATATATGTGTGTGTGTGTGTGTGTGTGTGTGTGTGGGTGTGTGTGTGTGTGTGTGTGTGTTACGTTTTCGTTGACCCGAAACACAAAGATATAAAAAACCCGGAGCCAAGATAAAGTTTAGGTAGTTTAATGTCTGTCAGTAAGAACTCCAACCAGGGTAAAGCAGGTGGCCGGCCGGCGTGGGGTGGAAGGCAGTTGTAGTGTGTGTGTGTGTGATAAATATATTTAGTAGACCGAGATCAAGCAGTTAGTTTTGTTGTTAATTTTATTTCCCTCTTTCATACAATACAACACAAAATACAATCGAACCGATGGCACGGATATGGAAGAACAATACAATCGCATTCTGCCCCGGGTCTCAGAGACCCGAAGGCCGAGGCAGCGCCAGTAGAGCAATACAGTCGAATGCAGTACGGGTCCCAGAGACCCGAAGGCTGAGGTGGCGGTATAAGTGAAATACATTAAAATGCAAGACGGGTCCCAGGGACCCGAGGGCCGAGGCTACTGTAGTGGGGGGAATACGATTGAATACTGGACCCGAAGGGCCAGGTCCACTGTAGTAGACGTGACATGAAATTAAATCAACGTGGGTCCCGGGGACTCGTATGCCAATGCATAAGATCAAATGAAACTGAACGTGTCCCTGTGACCCGATGGCCAACACAAGGGTTATACTGTCAACATGTCTGTCTGTGTGTGTGTGTGTGTATGTGTGTGTTAAATCTATTTAGTAGACCGAGGTCAAGCATTTTGGTTTTGTTTTTAATTTTATTTCCAGCCAGTAGAGCTAGTCAGTCAAATTCAGGATGGGTTCCAGAGACCCGAAGGCCGAGGCCGCTGTAGTGGAGAAATACTTTTGAATACTGGCCCGGGTCCCTGGGACCCGAGGGCTGAGGTTGCGGTAGAAGTGAAATACATTCAAATACAAGACGGGTCACAGGGACCCGAGGGCCAATGCCGCTGGAGTGGAAAAATGATTTTGAAAACTGGCCCGGGTCACAGGGACCCAAGGGCCGATGCCGCTGTAGTGTAAAAATGCTTTTGAAAACTGGCCCGGGTCCCAGAGACCCGAAGGGCCAGGTCCCTGGGAACCAAATGCCAATGCAAAAAGTCCAATAAACTGAACGCGTCCCTGTGACCCGATGGACAACACAATGGTTATACTGTAAATATGTGTGTGTGTGTGTGTGTGTGTGTGTGTGTGTGTGTGTGTGTGTGTGTGTGTGTGTATGATAAAAATATTTAGTAGACCAAGGTAAAGGATTTTTTTTATTTTATTTCCCCCTTTCATACAATACAACACAAAATAAAATTGAACCCAAAAGGCCGGTCCTTGAGACCCGAAGGACGAGGCCGCGGTAGAAGTGAAATACATTTGAATACAGGACGGGTCCCAGATACCCAAATGCTGGTGTTACGGTAGTAGAAAAATACAGTCTAATACAGCACGGGTCCCAGAGACCCAAATGCCGCAGCCACTGTGGTGGAAAAATACATTTGAATACAGGATGGGTCCCAGACACCCGATGGCCGGGGCCGTGGTAGAAATGAAATACATTCAAATACAGGATGGGTCCCATAGACCCGATGGCCGAGGCAGCGGTAAAAATGGAATACAGTCGAATGCAGGACGGGTCATAAAGACCCAAAGGCCGATGCCGCGGTAGTGGAAAATACAGTTGAATTCAGGACGGGTCCCAGAGACCCAAAGGACGAGGCCGCGGTAGAAGTGAAATACTACAGAATACTGGCCAGGTTCCTGAAGAAACACAGGTACCCAGTAGTAGATTTCACATGAAATGAAGAAAGCGTGGGTCCCGGGGACCCAAATGCCAATTCAAAAAGTCAAAGAAACTGAACGTGTCCCTGTGTACCGATGGACAACACAAGGGTTGTACTGTAAATATGTCTGTGTGTGTGTGTGTGTGTGTGTGTGTGTGTGTGTGTGTGTGTTTGTGTGATAAATATATTTAGTAGACCGAGGTCAAGCATTTGGTTTTCTTTTTAATTTTAATTCCCCCTTTCATACAATACAAAACAAAATACAATTGACCCAAAGGCCGAGGCCGTAGCAGTAGAGATACGTAGTCGAACGCAGGACGGGTCCCAGAGGCAGCAGTGGAAGTGAAATACATTAAAATACAGTATGGGTCCTAGAGACCCAAAGGACGAGGCTGCGGTAGAAGTGAAATACATTTGAATACAGGACGGGTCCCAGAGACCCCCGAATACCGGTGCCACTGTGGTGGAAAAATACATTTGAATACAGGACGGGTCCCAGACACCCGTTGTCCGAGGCTGCGGTAGAAGGGAAAGAAATACTATAGAGCACTGGCCGGGTCCTGGAGACCCAAAGGACAAGGCCACGGTAGAGGAGGGAATAGGATTGAATACTGGCCCAGGTAGCAGGGACCCGAGGGCCAATGCCGCTGTAGTGGAAAAATACCAGAAGGGCCAGGTCCACTGTAGTAGACGTGACATTTATTGAAACCAACGTGGGGACCCAAATGCCAATGCAAAAAGTCAAGAGAGCCAGTCAGAGGCCGCGGCGTTAGAGATACACAGTCGAATGCAGGACGGGTCCCAGAGACCCGAAGGCTGAAGCGGCGGTAGAAGTGAAATACATTCAAATACAGGACGGGTCCCAGGGACCCGAAGGCCGATGCCGCTGTAGTGGAAAGATTCTTTTGAATAATGGCCCGGGTCCCAGAGTCCCGAAGGGCCAGGTCACCGTAGCAGTAGTAGACGTGACATGAATTGAAACCAACGTCGGTCCCAGGGACCCGAATGCCAATGCAAAAAGTCAAATAAACTGAAAGTGTCCCTGTGACCCGATGGACAACACAAGGGTTATACTGTAAATATGTCTGTCTGTCTATGTGTGTGTGCGTGTTGTGTGTGTGTGTGTGTATCTAATATATTTAGTAGGCCGATGCAAAAAGTCAAATAAACTGCACGGGTCCCCTTGACCCGATGGACAACACAAGGGTTAAATGTCCAAGTAAAGCTATATTTGAAATCTTTTTCAGCCTTTTGAAGCCATATTTTACTATTTTTCAGGTTATTCTAGAAAGAAATGTACCTGTTCGTAATATCGGGCCATTTTGATGTAGGATTTAAAATTAAAAGCTTAAATGTCTAATTAAATCTATTTTTGAAATCTTTATCAGGTTGTTAATTGAGGTCATATTTTTTCTCTTTTTCATGCTACTAAATAGGAATTCTCCTGTTAAGCCAGCTTCATTCCAACTCTGGGTGAGACAACACATATCCACCATGTATCACAGGTAATATTGGACCATTCTGATGTAGGATTTTAAAATAAAAGGCTTAAATGTTCAAGTAAAGCTATATTTGAAATCTTTATCAGGTTGTTTATTCAACCTTGAAATTTATGGTCAGCAAAATTCGTTTATATCAATTTATACATAAGTTTTTAGTTAAAAATGCAGACATTATGAATTATTTTGACTAATAGTTAAGATCAGATGATGTTGAGTGAATCACAGATGGGTATATGTCAAAGTTTTGTCCGGATACTGTTCAAATATTCAAATGCTATAAGATTAAATAAAACATCAATGAAAGTAATCATTAATTTTACCTGAAGAACGTTGTGTGGAATCATCCATGTTATTTTTGGGTAATTTGGTTGAAAGAAATCCATATTTCTGATATAAAACACTTTGAAATGGGTCAATTTGACCCCAGAACA
>JAEKDQ010000225.1:0-28470 GCA_026937815.1 Etheostoma perlongum | reverse complement strand
CAACTTAACATGATTGAACGCTCTTTGGCAAGTACAATTCTCTACTTTTATTAACCCTCCTGTTTTCCTGGGGTCAAATTTGACCCTTTAAAAAACGCCTAAATCTGTATATCTTTTTAACAAAATTACCCCCCAAAAATGGATTGATTCCTTCCAACGCTCTTTGCAAATACAACTGATCACTTTCATTCCTCTGATCTTAACTATTAGTCAAAATAATTCATAATTTCTGCTTTTTTAACTCAAATATTAGGTATAATTCTATATAAATGAGGTTAATTGACCATGAATTCCAAAAAGTAGTAAAACTAGTAAGGTGGTGGTAGTGGAAACTAAAAAAAAAGTCTGAAAAATGGATGCCAATGTCCTCTGTTTGGGATGTAATCATCAGGAACAGTGGAAGTTAAAGGAAGATCTGGAAGACCAAGAAACATATCAGACAGACCAGCTCGCAGGATTCTGAGAAAAGCAAGTCCAGACCCCCGTTAGACCCGATCCATCCAGAAAGACCTGGAGACACTGGAGTTGGTACACCAGTCCACTATAAAGAGATACTCGGACAAACATGGTCTTCATGGAAGAGTCATCAGAAGAAAACCTCTTCTAGTCCTCACCACAAAAATCAGCGTTTTACGTTTGCAAATGAACAAATAGACAAGCCTGATGCATTGTGGGAACAAGTTCTGTCGACCAATGAGGTTAAAGGGCACATATTTTAGGCGCAATAAGCAAAGGTACTTTTGGAGAAGAAAGGGAACAGAATTTAATGAAAAGAACCTGTGTCCGTTTAGGAACCGGGAGGACAACACAAGGGTTCATGTTGGGGCGTCTTATTCAATTTTATAGCATTGTAAAACAAATGGAAGTGTTTTTGAAATAGTATTGAGTAAAAGTTGACATATTCCAGTCTGTGATTATCATCAACATCCATTCCTTTAATTTTAGTCTCAATAATTCCTAATTTCTGCTTTTCTAACTCAAACATTAGGTATAATTTCCTATAAATGAGGTTTATTGACCATAAATTCCAAAAATAACTGTAAAACTAAAGTTAATAAGTTAGTGTTACGTAGGGTTGAAAACGTCAACAAAAGTGACAAACATTGATATAAAGGGACAAAAAAGTGAGAAAAAGTTTAAAAAATCAATAAAAAGCATCAACAAAAGTGTTAATTTTCAACTTTGTGTTTTTCTGGGTTGAAATTTCAAGAATATTCTAGATGTTTTTGTCATTTATTCCAATTTTATGTTACTTTTTTGTCAATAAATAAACTTTTTTTTTTAAATCGCTTTTTCCAGTTGATGTTTTTTTTTGTCTATTTTTCCGAATTTGTTGGTAACTTTTTCAGCGTTAAAAAAAAAAAATGTTTTTCTTGATTTTTTTTTTTTTTTCAACATTTCTCATTTTTTTGTAAACGGATCAAATTGACCCGAGGACAACAGGAGGGTTAAACCAGGGGACTTTTAAAGCCAAGGACCCCCCATCTGAAAGAGAGACGGATCAGGGTCCCCCTACTATATATAGTGTATAAAATGAAGTTGCATATTAATCTGAGCATACAGTAACATATGGGCAGCCTAAAGCCGTTAGACATACCTTTATGCATGGAATACTAAGCATTTAAACTAGTCTAATAATTGAAAAAATAATAAATATTCATTTTAAATCATACATGTGAGGATTCACTGGATCTGTGCATGGCTACCTTACATCATGTGGGGATTAATATTTGCTAATATTACGCTGGATTCTTGGGAAAAAACAAAAACTAACAATAATTCGGAGGCCCCCCTTGCATTGACTCTTGAGGACCCCCTAGGGGTCCTGGACCCCCTGTTGAACACCCCTGCTAACCTGTAGTTAGAACAGTGTAAATTAAATATAGTGTTAAAAGATTAGTGACATTATTAAAGTTTTATTTTTAATTCTATTGGTTTACACATGTGCAATTCCTGCATATTAATATACAACACAATCAATTCCAATGCATAATAAAAGGGAAAAAAAGACCAAAAATAAAACATATCAAGTCAAATACAAAAGGTAAAGTAATATAAGAAATGACATGGGATGTTCATCAAAGACGTCCCATAAGCATAACTTTGCACAGACAAAAACAAACGAGTGGAATAATGAAAAACGTGTTAATTAAGGTTAGAAAAACGAGAGCAAAGCTGTTGTTGTAATGATGGAATTAGTGTAAATGAGCATTGTAGTAAATGTGGCGTGTTAGCTTTAGGCTACAGTCTCCGCCCCCTTAAACTGCAAAAACAACACATCACAGAGGATAAACTCTCTTTTGTTCTCTTTCTTTCTCTTCTTGACACACCCGCTATCTTCTTCCCTCCATCCCTCCATCCCTCCCTCTATTCCACTTTGCATTAAATCCCCCATTAGATTTGCTTGGTACCAGCGGAGCTTGTAGGCAATAAAACACATTGTTAAAGTGACATGTAATTACCCAGCCTCCCTTTTGACTAATTAAGTCGGTGCGGCCTATTATGTGGAAACGCATCCGGAAGTGAGGTGATCAATAACAGCGAAGCAGAGACAAGCTCCTTCCTCAGCGCTCGGATCGCCGATTCCTGCAACATCTCCGCCTGTTCATCACGGGCCGTTTATTGACCATAAATTCCAAAAATAACTGTAAAACTAAAGTTTATAACTTAGTGTTACGTAGTGTTGAAACGTTAAAAAAAGTGACAAACATTGAAAAAACGTTTAAGTGTTGAAAAAAGGGACAAAAACGTGAGAAAAAGTTAAAAACATCGATAAAAAACGTCAATAAAAGTGTTAATTTTCAACTTTGTGTTTTTCTGGGTTGAAATTGCAACATTTTGTTGTTCTTGTTGTAGAATATTCTCGATGTTTTTTGTCATTTATTCCAATTTTATGTTACTTTTTTGTCAATTAACTTTTTTTTTTTAATTCGCTTGATGTTTTTTTTGTCAATTTTTCCGAATTTGTTGGTAACTTTTTCAGCGTTAAAAAAAGTTTTTTTTTTTTTTTTCAACATTTCAAATTTTTTTGTAAACGGGTCAAATTGACCCGAGGACAAATTGGCTCCGAAAAAAAGAGCACCCGTGCGGCGGAGTGATGTCCCGCTGCAATAAAACAAGATCCTTTTTAATTTCATGCAGCCATAAAGTGCCAGCCGCGTTGATGATGGGAGCGGGGTGCTCTCAATATTTGGCGTAAACCACTATGCAGTATGTCATGGTGTCATGGCCGACGCGGGCCGGCTTTACCACAGGACGCATCTCTAATTGATTGAGGGTGGTGTCGGAGACGAGCAGGGAGAAGCACAGGCTCCGCCCTTCTTGAGCTCCCTGCAGATTAAAACCAACTGAGAAGAGCCTGAGAAAGATCTTAACCCTCATGTTGTCCTCGGGTCCAATTTGGTGGTAAGTCCGTATCACACACACACACACACACACACACACATAAACATATATAGCCAAATTGGCCATTACATTGTTCATCTGATGGCCGATGACACGTTGAATCAGGCCTCGAGTCTGTCTCCCCAACGCTGCTGGAACTCCACCCTGGAACTCCACCCTGGAACTCCACCCTAGAGCTCCACCCTGGAGCTCCACCCTGGAACTCCACCCTAGAGCTCCACCCTGGAACTCCACCCTGGAACTCCACCCTAGAGCTCCACCCTGGAGCTCCACCCTGGAACTCCACCCTGGAACTCCACCCTGGAGTTCCAGGCGGCGAGGCTCTTGGGATGAGATGGAGTCAGATGGAGATGGAGTGGCTGCGTCAATGGGATGAGATGAATAAAAAATGTTCTGTTTCTTTTATTATTTGTTCTTCCATCCTTCCTTGCTGCTCCGGTGTGTTTCAACCCTCTTCTTTCCACATTTCCTCTTTCCTCCTGTCTAATATCTCCTCCCTACATCCTCTCCTCCTGTCTAATATCTCCTCCCTAGACAGGAGGAGAGGATGTAGAGGAGATATTAGAAAGGAGGAGAGGATGTAGGGAGGAGATATTAGAAAGGAGGAGAGGATGTAGGGAGGAGATATTAGAAAGGAGGAAGGATGTAGGGAAAGATATTAGACAGGAGGAAAGAGGAAATGTGGAAAGAAGAACAACCTGGAACATCAGGCAGGCATTCTGATATACATTGTGTTCCGTAAGCCTCAGTAAACCGAGACGATGAAATAAAGGACGAGGTAGGGGTGTTAGGCTCAGACCACATTAATGCCCGTATTACTTTTT
Organism: Etheostoma perlongum; assembly: GCA_026937815.1. NCBI lineage: Eukaryota > Metazoa > Chordata > Actinopteri > Perciformes > Percidae > Etheostoma > Etheostoma perlongum. The sequence goes on along the minus strand of JAEKDQ010000225.1, from coordinate 24,241 downwards.
TCTGTAAAATCTGTAGTTTTCCCAAATGGCTAGGAAAAGTGTTACACCATATAGTATTACAATAGATCAAATGTGGTTCAAATAGGGTTTTATATAAGGTGAGCAATGCAAAGTGTGGAAGTAAATACCTTAATTTAAAAAATAGTCCAACATATTTTGATAATTTTTTAGTTAGATGATCAATATGGCATTTGAAATTTAAATATTCATCAATATAAACTCCAAGGAATTTAGTGGCATTTACTCTTTCAATAATTTGTTTGTTTATTTTAAGACAAACATGCTTCTTTACTATTTGATTTTTCTTGGGATGAAACACAATGTAGTTAGTCTTTTTAATGTTAAGAGATAGTTTATTACACCGAAACCAAATTTCTACATTTCTTAACTCTTTATTTATTATTTCTTGCAGTCTAATTGGACTATTATGTGACATGAATAAATTTGTGTCATCGGCAAATAAAACTTTGTGTAAGACCATGGAGGACTTATCAAAATCATTAACATATAGTAAAAACAGAAGAGGGCCCAAGATAGATCCCTGAGGGACTCCAAATTTAATGGGCTTTCTTATTGAAATTTGGTCCTTAATATTTACAAATTGCTCTCTGCCAAATAAGTAACTTTTGAACCAGCTAAGTGCTAGTCCTCTGATTCCATAATGGTGTAATTTATTCAATAAGATATCAAAATCAATAGTATGAAATGCCTTGGATAAATCTAAAAAAATACCAATACCATATTCACCTTTGTCAATGGCATCATTGATCTTTTCAATCAGATCTAGTACTGCCATACATGTGGTACTTCTTTTCCTAAAGCCATATTGGGAAGAAACAATAATATTTAGCTTATCAAGATATTCATTTAACCTCTTGTACACTACTCTCTCTAAAACCTTAGAGATTGTAGGCAAAATAGATATGGGACGATAATTACTCAAATCATTTTTATCCCCAGATTTAAAAACTGGTATGATTTTTGAAATTTTTGCCCTTTCTAATATCTCCTCCCTACATCCTCTCCTCCTTTCTAATATCTCCTCCCTACATCCTTTCCTCCTTTCTAATATCTCCTCCCTACATCCTCTCCTCCTTTCTAATATCTCCTCCCTACATCCTCTCTCCTCCTTTCTAATATCTCCTCCCTACATCCTCTTTCCTCCTTTCTAATATCTCCTCCCTACATCCTCTCCTCCTTTCTAATATCTCCTCCCTACATCCTCTTTCCTCCTTTCTAATATCTCCTCCCTACATCCTCTCTTCCTTTCTAATATCTCCTCCCTACATCCTCTCCTCCTTTCTATTATCTCCTCCCTACATCCTCTTTCCTCCTTTCTAATATCTCCTCCCTACATCCTCTCCTCCTTTCTAATATCTCCTCCCTACATCCTCTTTCCTCCTTTCTAATATCTCCTCCCTACATCCTCTCCTTTTTCTAATATCTCCTCCCTACATCCTCTCCTCCTTTCTATTATCTCCTCCTTACATCCTCCTTTCCTCCTTTCTAATATCTCCTCCCTACATCCTCTCCTCCTTTCTAATATCTCCTCCCTACATCCTTTCCTCCTTTCCAATATCTCTTCCCTACATCCTCTCCTCCTTTCTAATATCTCCTCCCTACATCCTCTTTCCTCCTTTCTAATATCTCCTCCCTACATCCTCTCTTCCTTTCTAATATCTCCTCCCTACATCCTCTCCTCCTTTCTGTTCTAATATCTCCTCCCTACATCCTCTCATCCTTTCTAATATCTCCTCCCTACATCCTCTCTTCCTTTCTAATATCTCCTCCCTACATCCTCTTTCCTCCTTTCTAATATCTCCTCCCTACATCCTCTCCTCCTTTCTAATATCTCCTCCCTACATCCTCTCCTCCTTTCTAATATCTCCTCCCTACATCCTCTCCTCCTTTCTATTATCTCCTCCCTACATCCTCTTTCCTCCTTTCTAATATTTCCTCCCTACATCCTCTCCTCCTTTCTAATATCTCCTCCCTACATCCTTTCCTCCTTTCCAATATCTCCTCCCTACATCCTCTCCTCCTTTCTAATATCTCCTCCCTACATCCTCTTTCCTCCTTTCTAATATCTCCTCCCTACGTCCTCCCCCTTCTCCGCCCACCCTTTCTTCTTCCCTTCCTTCTTTATTTCCTTTGCTCTTGTCTAAAATTGAGAACAGAACAGTTGGTAATTGAAGATCATTGTCTCTCCTCGGGCACTCGGGATTTGCAATGCCTCTCGCCGCGGCTCATCTTTTGGCCCTGTTTCTTTCTCTTCTTCTCCTCCCCCCTCCGTAAACTCCACAAGCCCTTTTTGAAATGGGATTTTCATTTGAGATGGACCAGAAGCACCCGTCGTTTTTATGTCGCCTTCCTCCCATCAATTCTCCTTTCTTCACTTCATTTCAGCTTGATCTCCTCCTGTGAATTATCTCCTCTCAGTCCAGCTCGGACAGGAGCTCCATTTTCCTTCTGATGGAGCTTATAGAAAAGCAGAAGACACACACTTTAAAAGAAAAAACACTTAGTTTGGAGTCTGCCGTCGTTCGCCCGGCCAGAGGAGAAGCTGAGGAGATCCTGATATGGAGGTGCAGGACGCTCTGACCTTCTAGTCCTACACAAACAAGAAACTCTGTTCTATAGTTCCTATCAAATATTTAACCCTCGTGTTGTCTTCCCGTCAAAATTCAAAATCAACACTTTTGTTGACGCTTTTTATCAATGTTTGTCACTTTTTTTGACGTTTTCAACACTACGTAACATTAACTTATTAACTTTAGTTTTACAGTTATTTTTGGAATTTATGGTCAATAAACCTCATTTATAGGAAATTATACCTAATGTTTGAGTTAGAAAAGCAGAAATTAGGATCTATTGAGACTAAAATTAAAGGAATGGATGTTGATGATAATCACAGACTGGAATATGTCAACTTTTACTCAATACTATTTCAAAAACACTTCCATTTGTTTTACAATGCTATAAAATTGAATAAGACGCCCCAAAATTAATGAAAGTAGAGATTTGTACTTGGCAAAGAGCGTTGGGTGGAATCAATCATGTTATTTTGGGGAATTAAAAAGAACATGGATGTAGGACAACCCTCTTAGTGTCCTACATCAGTGTTCTCTTTTTGGTCAAATTAACCCATTTTCAGAAAGTTCCTATATCAGAAATTTGGGTTTCTTTCAACCAAGCTGTCACAAACAAAATAACAAAGATATTTCATTAAAATTATTTTACAAGTGAAATAATTGATCAGTTCATTACTTCCAGAGCATTTGTGTGTTTTATTCAATATTACAGCATTTTGAATCAATTTCTTTCAATAAAGAAAGTTGAAAAAGGGACTAAAACATCAGGGAAAAACTGACAAAAGTGTCGAAAAATACGACCAAAACCCAAAGACCCAAAAAGATTTTTACCCAGAAAACCAAAAGTTGCAGGAAGACAACACAAGGGTTAACATCTTCTCTCTCTTTCTCTGTGAGCTGCTCCTCCTTTCCATTGTCACATCCATATATATATATATATATATATATATATATATATATATATATATATATATATACACTACCGGTCCAAAGTTTGGGGTCACTTCTACATCTCCATCCCACTCCATTATAGACAGAATACCTGCTAATTTGGGTGGGGGGGCTGATCTTTAATGCAATATCTACATTGCCCATTATCAGCAACCATTCATCCAATGTTCCAAAGGCACATTCTGTGTACTAATCTATCATTTAAACATAAAAACTAGAAAAACATTGGAGAACCATTTTACTATTATGTAAGCACATAATGTAATCTGATTACTGCCCTGGTTAAAAAAAAACAATGCAACTGATCTCAGCTGGCATTCTGTCTACAATGGAGTACATGGGGATTTCTATGTGACCCCAAACTTTGGACCGGTAGTGTATATATATATATATATATATATATATATATATATATATATATATATATATATATATATATATATATATATTTTTTGCATTGCTTTGTATTCTCTCCTTGTAGACTTTACGCTGCTAATGTATTCGCCGACTGCGCCTCGCCGGCCAGAGCGGGAGCGTTTGCCAGGCTAATTGCTGGCAGATAAACAGCCAAAACAAGACGGCTTCCTTTGTGGATCCTTTGAGAAGGTGGCTCTGCATCCAGACAACAACAACAAAAGGCAGGAGGCATGAAAGCGGCTGTTTGCCCCCACCCCCACCCCACTTCAGGCCCACCGGGTCATCGTCAGCCTAATTAAGCCGCAGAGTATTTTTAGATTCTTGAGATCCTGTCACAGTGGAACGCCTTTGTTTGTTTATCTGCACAGGAACAAATCAAAGTGTTTTAAGAGTTTGTGCCAACTGTCATGTTAGCGCTCCTCCTGTCCACGGCGTGAAAGCGAGACCTGCTGGGGAGCTAAACATCAAACGGCCCCCTTTAGAAACACCTTTAATTAGTCGCTGTCTCTCGGCGCCTGAGGTCCTCGCTGCATTTGGCTGTCGGCTCGTCTCACTTTCTGCGGAGCTATCTGGATCGAATTCAAGCTCCTTCCTCCTGCCTGCACATCCTTCGCCGCACAGCACCAGGTGAGAGTAAGTCAATGAACACAGAGTAAAAATCACAAAATCATTGGCGTCGTCTCATTGGAACTACAACTCCCTCTACCTGCAGCTTCAGTCCCCCTACAGGTTGTCTCATTGGAACTACAACTCGCGCTACCTGCTGCTTCGGTCCCCCTACAGGTTGTCTCATTGGAACTACAACTCGCGCTACCTGCTGCTTCGGTCCCCCTACAGGTTGTCTCATTGGAACTACAACTCCCGCTACCCACTTCTTCAGTCCCCCTACAGGTTGTCTCATTGGAACTACAACTCCCTCTACCTGCCACTTCAGTCCCCCTACAGGTTGTCTCATTGGAACTACAACTCCCTCTACCCGCCGCTTCAGTCCCCCTACAGGTTGTCTCATTGGAACTACAACTCCCTCTACCCACAGGTGCAGCTTCAGTCCCCCCTACAGGTTGTCTCATTGGAACTACAACTCCCCTGCTTCTGTCCCCTTCCCCCCTACCTCATTGGAACTACAACCCCACTACAGGTTGTCTCATTGGAACTACAACTCCCACCTCTGTCCCCCCTACAGGTTGTCTCATTGGAACTACAACTCCCTACCTGCCACTTCAGTCCCCCTACAGGTTGTCTCATTGGAACTACAACTCCCACTACCCGCCGTTCCCCCCTACAGGTTGTCTCATTGGAACTACAACTCCCTCTACCTCCCCCCTACAGGTTGTCTCATTGGAACTACAACTCCCCTGCTCTACCCCCCTACAGGTTGTCTCATTGGAACTACAACTCCCACTCTACCCCCAACAGGTTGTCTTCATGTCCCCCTACAGGTTGTCTCATTGGAACTACAACTCCCTCTACTTCCTGCAGCTTCAGTCCCCCACAGGTTGTCTCATTGGAACTACAACTCGCTCATTGGACCTGCAACTCCCACTTCGGTCCCCCTACAGGTTGTCTCATTGAACTACAACTCCCCCCTACAGGTTGCTCATTGGACCTGCTGCTTCGTCCCCCTACAGGTTGTCTCATTGGAACTACAACTCCCCACTTCTGACAGGTTGTCCATTTCTCAGTCCCCCACAGGTTGTCTCATTGGAACTACAACTCCCACTTCTGTCCCCCACTACCCACTGCTTCAGTCCCCCTACAGGTTGTCTCATTGGAACTACAACTCCCTGCTTTCTGGTCCCCCTACAGGTTGTCTCATTGGAACTACAACTCCCACTTCGCTGTCATTGGAACTACAACTCCCAGTCCCCCTACAGGTTGTCTCATTGGAACTACAACTCCCTCTACCTGCCCCCCCACAGGTTGTCTCATTGGAACTCCCCCTACAGGGTTGTCTCATTGGAACTACAACTCCCTACCTTCTTCACCCCCCTGCAGGTTGTCTCATTGGAACTACAACCCCTCTACCTGGTTGTCCCCCCCTTTGGTCATTGTCTCATTGGAACTACAACTCCCTCTACCTGCAGCTTTGGTCCCCCCTACAGGTTGTCTCATTGGAACACAACTCCCTCTACCCAGCTTCGTCCACCTAAGGCGGGGGAATTTTCACAGCAAAATAGAGACGCATTTTCTCTTCTTAAGATTATTTTTTGTGTTTTTTCCCTTTATTATAGTGACAGTGGATAGACAGGAAAGGTGGGAGAGAGATGGGGGATGACACCCAGGTCGGATTGGAACCCGGGCCGCTGCAGGACTCAGCCTACATGGGGCGCACGCTCTTACTGGGTGAGCTAGAGGCCGCCCCTCACGGGTGATTGTTGTACATACATAATACATAATTAGATGCACTTCATGCTTCACCTCCCATCTCCCGCGACTGGAAGTGAAGTGGGCACAAAGGCGTCAGTGCACCTGGTCCACACTCTCTTCAAAATCATTTTCATGAGAACAAAACTCAAAATTTGGTTCATATTTTCCAACTGGGGATTTTATTTTGTAAATGGTATGCTATCATAGTTATTTCTAATTCACTCAAATTTGAGTCTGATTATCTTTTCCCATCCCTCCTGCACCCTAAACGATATTTGTTATGATTTCTCTTCACTTTTCCAGCATTAATTTGACATTCAACACATATTTAACTGCCATAAAAAATAAATAAAAAACTGAACCAAATGTCTCCCTGAAGCTTCGTGGCAATTCTTACCAGATGTTGTTTTCCAAACAAAAGGAAAGGTTATCAAGCCATTTTCTTTTTAATGTTGTAATCATAATCTGCATACCATTGGGGGGGAATATTCAACAGTTTTTCTCTCCTCATTAAACTATTTTTCACAATAAGCCTTTTAGATTTTTCCCCATTTGGAGATACATGGTACAGATCACAGCAGACAATGCTAATGAACTATACTTTAATTGTTCCTTATTTCTTGTAACATGGCAGGTTTTCCCATAATTATTTCTCTCTGTTCTTTCAGTCTGTGCTTTTTTTAATCTCTCTCTCTCTCTCTCTCTCTCTCTCTCTGTCATTTCCTCTGCTCGCTTGATCAGGTGACCCTGGAGACCCAGCTACTTTAAATTGATTCTTTCTTTTTTTACGTCGCCGCATTAAATTGAAACCAATCCCCAAATGCTTTAAAGCTCAAACTGCAACCTGACTTCGTGCCTGAGAGAGAGAGAGAGAGAGAGAGAGAGAACCAACGGGAGGATGGAGGAGATGAAGGGAGGGGGGGTCAGGGGGGTTGTTTGACGGCAGCTCTCACACAATGAAGCGACAGGGTTCGTTTCGTCTTCGGAGGATTTGGTAAATCCGGAACTGTGTCGAGCAGCTTTAGACAGAAAGGAAGGCCCGCCGGAGCAGAACCGCCGAGCATGACAACCAGCTTTATTTTATGTCATTGTATTCAAATTTACCCCCCCCCCCCCCCCGGTACCCCTCGCCAACACTTATCACCCCCCCTCCTCAGCACACACAGGCCCACTTTGAAGACGGATCACCGTGGAGAAAGAATCTATTTTGCCCTTTTTCCAAAGTCAGATTTGCACAAATCGAAGCAGAGAAACTTTTTATGTGTGTCGGCGCAGCACAATGGAGAGCACACTGTAAAAAGTCAAAACCTTAAACAGGCCGAGCAGAGTATAGAACGACAAAACCTTTACATTTTATGTTGAATAATACATTGTATGTGCAAGAACGTTGCAATTAAAGCAATTACAGGGGCTCTCTTTACCTATCCAGTACAGTTTATCATTATTACTGCCATCAACTCCTTAATTAAGTAAATACTGTTTCATAAAATACCGTACATATCCACACTCCTTATATTTCTACTCTGATATTTATATACTTTGTGCAACTGTAACACAGAATTTCCCTTTGGGGATCAGTAAAGTATTTCTGATTCTGATTTGACTACCATGTCTGTTGCTACTCAGCCTGTGAAAACAGTTGAATATTACTTTGATTGAATGAATGAAAAGTTGGTATTAATTTATATTATAGGAAATTCTGGATGTGTGTAAGAGCTACTAGGTCAGGCTGTTCTGATGACCCATTCATAGCTTTCAAATAGTAATGCACTGTAATTTATGAGTATTCAATGTATTGATTCCTGGAGAAAACACAAGACTTTCACCAGGAAACAGGTGTTCATGTCCTGGAGAAGTTAAGGAGAAAACACAAGACTTTCACCAGGAAACAGGTGTTCATGTCCTGGAGAAGTTAAGGAGAAAACACAAGACTTTCACCAGGAAACAGGTGTTCCTGTCCTGGAGAAGTTAAGGAGAAAACACAAGACTTTCACCAGGAAACAGGTGTTCATGTCCTGGAGAAGTTAAGGAGAAAACACAAGACTTTCACCAGGAAACAGGTGTTCATGTCCTGGAGGAAAAACACAAGTGTTCATGTCCTGGACTGGAAGTTAAGGAGAAAACCCAAGACTTTCACCAGGAAACAGGTGTTCATGTCCTGGAGAAGTTAAGGAGAAAACACAAGACTTTCACCAGGAAACAGGTGTTCATGTCCTGGAGAAGTTAAGGAGAAAACCCAAGACTTTCACCAGGAAACAGGTGTTCATGTCCTGGAGAAGTTAAGGAGAAAACACAAGACTTTCACCAGGAAACAGGTGTTCATGTCTTGGAGAAGTACTACTTAAAGGGGAACTATGCAGTTTTTTTAGCCTAATTTACCTCCATTGGAATGGCTATACGACTTCTTTTTCAAGTTGAATGGTGGTTGCACACCCCCAAAACGGCATAGCACCCCTTTAACCCTCATGCTGTCCTCATATTGTCCTCATGTTGTCTTCATGGTGTCCTCATGGTGTCCTCATGTTGTCCTCATGTTGTCCTCATGTTGTCTTCATGGTGTCCTCATGGTGTCCTCATGTTGTCCTCATGTTGTCCCCATGTTGTCCCCATGTTGTCCTCATGTTGTCCTATATCAATGTTCTTTTTAATTCCCCAAAATAACATGATTGATTCCACCCAACGCTCTTTGCCAAGTACAAATCTCTACTTTCATTAATTTTGGGGCGTCTTATTCAATTTTATAGCATTGTAAAACAAATGGAAGTGTTTTTGAAATAGTGTTGAGTAAAAGTTGACATATTCAACATCCATTCCTTTAATTTTAGTCTCAATAATTCCTAATTTCTGCTTTTCTAACTCAAACATTAGGTATAATCTCCTATAAATGAGGTTTATTGACCATAAATTCCCAAAAATAACTGTAAAACTAAAGTTAATAAGTTAGTGTTACGTAGTGTTGAAAACGTCAAAATAAGTGACAAACATTGAAAAAAACGCGTCAACAAAAGTGTTGATTTTCAATTTTGACGGGAAGACAACACGAGGATTAAAGGGAACAGTCTCTTAACCCAAACCAGAATATTTTGCTAATCTTAACTAGTCGCTTTGGTGTCTAACCAAAACTGCAACAGCCGCTGAAGACAGTGACCTCACGGTCCTCTGTACCCGTTAATTTCCCTGATATTTTAGCACCAGGACTGCATCCAAAAAGCCTTTTCTGTTCTACTGAACAGCTCAGTGGGCTCTCTCAGCCCACACAGAGGCTCCTGCTGTGATTCATACATCTACATCTACCTGACTGTATCTGGACAGAAAGGCCACATAGACACTCCCCCAAATCCCTCTGGGATGTGGTCATACCCTTTTAATTAAAGCATTCTGCATCTGTGTCCGCCATGCTGGGCTCTAAAAAACAATAAAGATGTCCAATAAAATCAGATGGTGGCAGACGTGAGCGACGCGGCGGCGTTGGGGGTCCGCTGACACTCTGAGAGTTGCTATGCAAACAAACCAGTGGAGGAGACTCTGGCTTTACAGGGCGAGCGAGGCGCTGAGGACGACCCTGCAGGAATGCTGTCAGCGGCCAGACCTTTCTCTTGTTACCACCCTGTCTAATACAGGCAGACAATGGGAGGAGATGGTGCAGAGTCCTGCAGGATGCACTCTAAAGAGCCATTTTTATCTCTCTCTGAAAAGAAAAAGAGAAAACCCTTCAATAACGCCTCATGATAAAAGCGCCCTTTAGGCTTTTGTTAGTGTGAGGACACAAAACCCTGTAATCTAAAAAGAACTGCACTCATGATTACAGTGTAGAGTTGTGGCGTGTGGAAGTTCCCCGCTGAGCCCTTTCTCCCTGATATTTAAGTCCAGGTACGAGGGATGTGACCTGTCATCTCCACCTGGAGCTGCAGGACCGGCTGTGAACAGGAGACCTTTTGAAAATTCAGAAATGGGTCTTTGTTTCCTCATCTGGTCAGAGGACAAACTGTGAGAAGCCGTGATAATGCAAGTAATATCCAACAGAAATGGGTTTGTTCTTCGAATGATGGAAGACTAAAAAATGGGCTCGGTTTAAATCCGTCATGTCCCTCGCCTTGTGAACAGGACATTTTCAGGTCATTTCCTCTCTGACTGGGCCGTTTTGGGGCCGATTGCAAAGGATAAAGTACACATGGAGATCCACTGGTAAGAGATAATGAGGTGTAAATAGCTCACGTTACTGTATTGTGTCAACAGTTAAGGCGAGGCAGCTTTATTTGTAGAGCACATTTCAGCAACAGGGCAATTCAAAGTGCTTTACAAAAAATCAGTTAAACCGATAAAACACAAGTACAAACAGTTAAAAATCATAAGCATTAAAAACCGATAAAACACATGAATAAAAGTTACAGTGCAGCGTAAGAAATTTAAAGAAATGAGCAGTCATTTAAGAAAGGCAGCATCAAAAAGAAAGGTCTTCAGCCTTGATTTAAAAGAACTGAGAGTAGCAGCGGATCTGCAGGTTTCTGGGAGTTTGTTCCAGATATGAGGAGCATAGAAACTGAATGCTGCTTCACCCTGTTTAGTTCTGACTCTGGGGACAGAAAGTAGACCAGTTAATTTCATTTAACATTTTTATTGTGTTGTCTTTCCATCAAAATAGAAAATCAACACTTTTGTTGGAGCCTTTTTTCAATGTTTTTAACTTTTTCTTACATTCTTGTCCCTTTTTTTTTTAACACTTTCGACACTTTTTTTCCAATGTTTGTCACTTTTTTGATGTATTCACCAGAACAAGTTCCTTCCTGAGATTATTTAGCAGAGCTCAGCGCTGCCCAAGACAAATGAGCTGGTTTTCATCCCAGGTCGGCCCAATTCTGCATGCTCAACTGACCCAAAATACATCAGCCATACATGTCCCCTAAAAAGATATTGTGCATTGATTCATTCCCAAAAGAAAGGACAAAAAGAGACCTGACCTCAAATGGACAAACAAGCCATTGAAGGGATAGTTAGATTCAATCCAAAACTAGCTGACCCAGACACAACAAACTGCAACTAAATGCAAACTGACACCGTAAAGTCTTTGTGTTACCCCCGATTTCCGGTTGCCGAACGGCTGTGGATCGGCTCCATGCTCCGCCGTCCGTCAACACCCAGCAGGTCCACACAGAGAGGGCCAGCATGTCCACACAGAGAGGGCCAGCATGTCCACACAGAGAGGGCCAGCATGTCCACACAGAGAGGGCCAGCAACAACTCTGTGCTGTTTTTTCAAGGTGCAGTGCAGGGAGATACGATCCGGTGTGAGCATGGTGTATTTTATTTTGAAAATTAACCGGATGTTTTATTTTGTTTCTGTGCTCGACTTCCTGTCCCACACTATCTGCCGTGTGCTGAATTGCCGCGGAGCTCTCCGGCATCGGGCCACAATAGGAGCTCTGGGTATCTGCAGCCGGAGGGCTGGGGACAGCCGGAGCTGGGACGGAGTCGGGACGCAGACCGCTACGCAGTCAGTGGAAATACACACATTGACTTTAATGGAAACCTAACGACTCCGCTGCCTTTTCCGAAGCGGATCTGCAGACGTTCCGAAACCGGTGGAAATTCTGAGTTATACTTTAGCATGATGTTGAATGTCTGTGGCATTTTGCTCAGGAAAAAATGGCACTAAATGGTTGAATCTACTGAACGTCCAGTAGAGCTCTCTGCTGACTCTCTGCTGACTCGAGTAATTTTACTTTTGATAATTGGTAAATCTTACTGTAACTACTGGGGGGGGATCACCAGAGGCCTCCCGATACAACATCATCACAATACCTACGCCACGATACGATGTCATTATACAATATAATTGTGATTTTTAAACATATTGCAATATTCTGCAATATATTGCAATTTATAACCTTTTTTTCCAACTTCTAATTTTTCACAATTTCAAGTGACGTCCCCAAAAGGAAACTTATCAACATCTGTTTCATCTAAAAAGATTAATTTCTCTTTTTGTTCATATCACTTCAATGTTATTGCTGCAAAATGAGACAAACTGACCAACATATATATATATATATATATATAATATATATAATAAAAGATCCATTTTTGGCGCCTGTGTATTGATACAGTATTGCTTCTGAAAATATTGCGATACTATGCTGCATCGATTTCCCCCCCAGTAACTACTTCCATACTCTTGCTAAAATAACATTTTGAATGCAGGACCTTTTACTTTTTAATGGTGCACAATCCCGAAGTGGTCCTTACCTGAGGGATTGAAATTCTTGTCCCGCCTGTGCTCCTTATTACCGTCACCCAGTCTGCCGCTCCGCCCGGCTTCCCAGAGACCGTGCACAGGATGAAGAATCCTCCACGGGTCGGGTTTCACTCCTAGCCGGAGCTTTAATGATCCCCGCCGGGAATTAAAGAGGACAGAGAGCAACCTGCTGAGGGAGTCTATCGGGGATTTAACCTGCAGCTCCTTCTCCGGTGGAGACGACAGGGCGGTTAAGAGAGGACGAGGTACAGCAGAGGGGTGGTCGGTTCGATGCCGGACACCAGTGACACTGTGCCACTGGAGCTGGAAGCCATGTAGTTCAGGCATTGTGCAACATGACCCACACAATTTGCAACAGAAACTCTTTCAACTGCTCTAGTCTGAGAAAAGTATCCTCTATAACATACAGAAGTCCTAAGAGATCCAAGTAGTGGAAAGTATAGACGTGTGTATTGTTTTAGGTTAGTTATTTTTCCCACAAACATATTCAATTGATTAATTTGCTCCAAGGTATGTATTAAAATATTTACAGTTTTTGTGTGTTGTCTGAAATGGAGATCAATTACTCTAAATAACTGAGCAGAGGGCTGATATGAGTCACATTAAAACCTAAACAAATACCCAGACGTGCACGTACGTGCATGTGTTTGTGTGTGTGTAATTAAAGGAAGTGCTCATGGATTCTCTGTTTCCTCGTTCGAGTCGTCCAAATAAAGCCACCTTAATCTTCCGCTGAGTGTTGACTCATGATGAAGCTTTTTAAGCTGTCCTGTCAGCACGTATGTGTGTGTGTGTGTGTGTGTGTGTGTGTGTGTGTGTGTGTGTGTGTGTGTGTGTGTGTGTGTTGACATAAAGCCTCCTCTCCATGATGGTGTGAAGATACACTCTGGTAATCTCTAGCAGCTTGTTTTTAAGAATTTAGCAAATAGCACCCAAAACACAGGGTGAAAGCACACACACAAACACACACACACACACACACACACACACACACACACACACACACACACACACACACACGCACACACACACGCACACACGCACACACACACACACGCACACACACACACGCACGCACACACACACACGCACACACACGCACACAGCAAATTTACTGAGTACAGCATAAGAGTTACAAACACAGCTATGGTTCACAAACAGCATCTTAATTTCTCTGGCAACAGATGTGAAATCAACGCTGTTCCATCAAGATCTGAGTTTACCCTGGGACTTCTTTCTCTTCTCAGATGGGGTGTCTCCTACTTTCAAGACACACACACACACACACGGTCGCGACCCTGTTCTGCATTGTGTACAATGCACCCTTATGCCATAAAAGGCTATTTTTATGACTTAAGCTTAACTTTCTGTGCATCAGAGACAATTCCTTGAACCACTTCCTCAATGACTAACAGCTATTATGCAATCAGCATATATACAAATTTTGTGAATGAAATATTTCTACAATGTTGTGATTTGTCTAGGTCACATAAGATCACATATATACACTGGGAACTATATTCTCAGAAGGGAAAGCACTGCTACTTCTGCTACTTGGGCGGAGGGATTTGCTCGCAGCACCTGAGAAGCAGAGAGTTTGCCAAGTAGCAGTGCTTTGCCTTCTGAGAATATAGTTCCCAGTATGTATAGGGTTAGGAGATGGCCGTGTCTCATGTGATCTTGTTATTTGTAGACTGAGGATGCACTCAGACGCGTGGACACGCCTATGTGCCGACACAAAAGGGGGGCCCATGAGCCCGGCCCCCAGCCCCCAATAGTAAGAGACAACACCCCTGGGGGATGAGAACCTTCTATTTAGACCAAAGAAAGGGGCCATTCTCCGGAGCTCCATGGTGAAGTAGGATGGTCCACATCTAAGTGTCATGTAATCCTTTTGCTTCTGTTATCATTCCAGCTATAATAAACCACCTTAAATGAGAGAAATGATTGTCTGCTGTCAATAGAAAGCAATCTCTAGGAAAGAAAATGAAGTAAATGAATAATATAAAAAAAGTTTAAAAAAAAAAAAAAACTTGAAAATGATTCACACTCACATTCATTTGAGTTCATTGAATTGAATCAGTACATCACCTAATATTAAGAGTTAAGTTCAATGTGACAATTGTGTTGATTTTGCTTATTTTTATCCAGTTAAAAAACAAAAAGCTACCAACCTGCTTTTGTGTAATTGTATCTCAATCCAACATTGTGCTATGAATCTTATACAACTTAAAAGGCAGTTAACTTGTTCCCCATAACTAGTTTGGAGGGTCACACTTGTGTGTAGCTTCTCCTAACAGCTGTTTGCAGCTGCTGGTGTTCAAACATCAACAGGAATCTGGGAGGAAATGTCGGGATTCGGGTGATAATTGGCTCTACATAATGAGAAAGTGTTGCTTGAAGATAAACTGTCAACAAGCTATAAAATAGATGTGTAACACCAATGTGACTTCATAGAGAGTATGTACACATTATCATGATAATATGATGAGCCCACACGTAGAAAACCACAAAAAGCAGCACTTATGGGAGCGTGCCTATGTTCCC
The DNA here is from genome assembly GCA_026937815.1 of Etheostoma perlongum. Classification (NCBI taxonomy): domain Eukaryota; kingdom Metazoa; phylum Chordata; class Actinopteri; order Perciformes; family Percidae; genus Etheostoma; species Etheostoma perlongum. The sequence continues at coordinate 9,116 of JAEKDQ010000225.1, read as the reverse complement.
ACATTTCTAAGATTTTATTCAAAATTAGGCCCTATGTTCCACATTTCCTTTTTCATAAATTTGTATCAGATTGTATCCCTCTTTCTCCCAATTTGGGGTTACCCTAACCCTAAATTTAAGAAAAATCTTATAAATGTAGGATCATAGGGCTGTGGGGACATAGAGCTGTGGGACATAGGGCTGTGGGGACATAGGGCCGTGGGACCATAGGGCTGTGGGACCATTGGGCTGTGGGGACATAGGGCTGTGGGGACATAGGGCTGTGGGACCATAGAGCTGTAGGGACATAGGGCTATGGGGACATAGGGCTGTGGGACCATAGAGCTGTAGGGACATAGGGCTGTGGGGACATAGGGCTGTAGGACCATAGGGCTGTGGGACCATAGAGCTGTGGGACCATAGAGCTGTAGGGACACAGGGCTGTGGGGACATAGGGCTGTAGGACCATAGGGCTGTGGGACCATTGGGCTGTGGGGACATAGGGCTGTGGGGACATAGGGCTGTGGGACCATAGAGCTGTAGGGACATAGGGCTATGGGGACATAGGGCTATGGGGACATAGGGCTGTGGGACCATTGGGCTGTAGGCCCACTGGGCTGTGGGGACATAGGGCTGTGGGGACATAGGGATATGGGGACATAAATTGGTCGACACTAGAATTGGTCGACACTTTTCTAATGTTTTTGTTCTTTTTTTTCCCCACTTTTAAAAAAAAAAAAAAAATTTTTTAAGACATTTTGTCAATTTTTTTAATGTTCTTCTATTGTTTTTTTTCCTCCCCAAAATGCTATAAAAGTGATTACCCAAATTCAACTGAATTAATGAACTGATCATTTATTTTGCAGAACCATTCACGTTATTAAAAAAAAAAAAAAAAAATTGACAATGTTGTTGAACCAAACGCACAATTTTCTGACAGGCATTTTTCGAAAACGGGTCAAATTTGACCCGAGGACAACAGTGGGATTACCTGACATGCGACACAAAAACGGGACAGTTAGGTGCAGGAAAAGATCGTGGGTGGGGATCAGAGGTGGGTAGTAACAAGTTACATTTACTCCGTTACATTTACTTGAGTAAGTTTTTAAAAAAATTGTACTTCTAGGAGTAGTTTTAAATTACTATACTTGTACATGTACTTGAGTAGATTAGTGAAGAAGAAGCTGTACTCTTACTCCGCTACATCAGGCTACAATGAGCTCCTTACTTTTCTTTTTACCTCTTTGGTAATGTTTTATTTAGAGAGAGAGAGAGAGAGAGAGAGAGAGAGAGAGAGAGAGAGAGAGAGAGAGAGAGAGAGAGACAGAGAGAGAGAGAGAGAGAGACTCCACTGAAGGCTCTACCACGTGACTGTGTTCCACCAATCACACGTCGTTGTGCAGTCACTTGACCATACTCGATCTCAGCGGCGGGACAGGTTAGCTTTACAGTCGTAGCAAAACAAAGATGTCAGAATCAACCGTCGCCAAGGCAACGCAGACCAGGAGGACCCCCCCGGCCTCATAGTGAAAGCATGGTTACCTTTTAGTAAAGTGGTAACAGCAGCTACATTGTGCTGCGTTTAGTGTCGACCAAAACAATCGGACATGTGAGCGTCCAACAACTCAACATCTAACCTGAGGAGACGTAGCGGTAGTTTTAGTTGTTGCTGTGGAGAGGTGGATGTTTGTCTTTTAGGTTACATACAGTATGTTTAACATGCAGTATCCATCCAAATTTGATGTGACAAGTCTCTCACTTAAGCTATTTTGTAATTAATAAATTCATTTTAATTTATTTTATTGATTGGATGAACTATAATTTGCCTAAAGATGATTATTTTGTATTTTTGTCGGTCTGATTGATGCTTGTGTTAAGAAATAAATCAGACGTTACTCAACAGTTACTCACTACTTGAGTAGTTTTTCATCAAGTACTTTTTAACTCTTACTCAAGTAATTATTTGGACGACTACTTTTACTTTTACTTGAGTCATATTATTCTAAAGTAACAGTACTTTTACTTGAGTACAATTTTTGGCTACTCTACCCACCTCTGGTGGGATTACAACATGTAGACTTTCAGTGACACGAGGGACAAGAATGGGACACAAACCCCGGTCTACTGGGGTCTAGTCCTGTGTTGTTTGACCCATGAGAACCAAATCTTTGGCCAGAGTGAGACTCCTCCTCTGTTCTTTCTGTTCATCTATTGTTCTGCTGCTTCCACCACGCTCATTTAGTTTTTTCTGCACCGAGCCTGTTCTCATTTATTCATTTGCGTTGTCATTTTCTGCCTGCTGTCCCCCTCGTCCCCTCCTCGTCCCCCCCTCATCCCCTCCTGGTCCCCTCGTCCCCTCCTCGGCTGCCTCCTCGTCCCCCCTCGTCCCCTCCTCGTCCCCTCCTCGTCCCCCCTCGTCCCCCTTGGTCCCTCGTCCCTCCTCATCCCCCCCTCCCCCTCCTTGTCCCCCCCGGCCCCCTCCTCTTCCCTCGTCCCCCCGCCCCCCTCGTCCCCCCTCATCCCCCCTGGGTCCCTCCTTGTCCCCCTTTGGTCCCCTCCCTCTGTCCCCCCCCCTCGTCCCTCCTCCTGTCCCCCCTCCCCCCCCCCGTCCCTCCTCGGCCCCTGGTCCCCTCCCCTCTCCCCCCTCCTCGTCCCCCCTGGTCCCTCCTCGACCCCTCTCCCCCTCCTCCCCCCTGGGTCCTCCGCCCCCCTCGTCCCCCTCGTCCCCCCTGGGTCCCTCCTCGCCCCCCCTCGCCCCTCCTTGTCCCCCTTTGGGCCCTCCTCGGTCCCTCGTCCCCCCTGGGTCCCTCCCCTCCCCCTCCCCCTCCTCATCCCTCCCCCCCTTCCTCCCCCCCCCCCCCCCTCGACCCCCCCCCCCCTCCCCCCCTGGGTCCCTCCTTGGGTCCCCTCCTCGTCCCCCCCATCCCTCCTGGCCCCCCTCGTCCCCTCCTTGTCCCCCCTCGGCCCCTCCTCCCCCCCCCTGTCCCCTCCCCCTCGTCCCCTCCCCCCCCTCATCCCCTCCCCCCTTCCTCGTCCCCCCTCCCCTCCTGGGTCCTCCTCGTCCCCCCTGTCCCCCTTGGGTCCCCTCCTCGGTCCCTCCTCATCCCCCCCTCGTCCCCTCCTTGTCCCCCTTTGGGTCCCCCTCCTCTTCCCTCGTCCCCCCCTCGCCCCCTCCTCGTCCCCCTCATCCCCCCTGTCCTCCTTGTCCCCCTTTCGGGTCCTCCCCCTCCCCCCCTGTCCCTCCTGGGTCCCTCCTCGTCCCCCCCTCGTCCCCCCCCCTCCCCCCCCTGCCCCTCTCCCCCCCTCGTCCCCCCCCTGGGTCCCTCCTCCCCCCTCTCCCCCCTCCTCGTCCCCCCTCCCTCGACCCCCCTGTCCCTGTCCCCCCTCGTCCCCTCCTCGCCCCCCGTCCCTCCTTTGTCCCCCTTTTCGGTCCCCTCCTCGTCCCCCTCCCCCCCCCTCGTCCCTCCCCCTCCTCATCCCCCCCTTCATCCCCCTCCTTGTCCCCTCCTCGCCTCCGTGCTGCCTCCTCTTGTCACTCGGCTTCCTTATCAGACTCAACGCGGCCGTCGCTTGTCATCATTGAGTTCTGAAGTTTCCTCGCTTTCATTTTTAGTGTGAGGCGTGATGTTGTTTTCACACACCCCCCCCCACGCAAATTTGTAATTTTCCTCTCTCAGTTTGTCATCACATTTTATCACCGTCGACATTTTTTTTTTCTTTCTTTATCGCTGTACAAATCAACTCAACCAATTTCAAATAGATCAGTGGGATTTTTTCCTTCCCCTTCCCTTCTGTGTATCTGAAGGCACCTGGCTGATGTGTGAATGGTTTTTTTTTTTGGGGAGGGGGGGACTAAAATACTCAGTCATTTTACATTGAATTTAAATGAGCTGATCACAGAAAAACATACTGTCACATCCAGTCTGTGAGAACCTTTTCAGTTAAAATCTCACGCTGATAACTGAAATAAAATATCTTTTGACCGATACGTGATTAATGTCATCAATGCGGAGACAGAGAGGGTTTGAAGTCCGATGTTTTTTGGTCTCTCAGGACTGCGGAGAGACAGTCGACAACAAGCAGCTAATTAAACGCTGATGCTAATGCGATTTAGCACAGTTCAGGATTAGCTGCCCACAGCTTTCTGCTCACAGATGCACCGTCATGGATGAGCTGCTTTGATGGACGTGTGGAGCAAGAACTGAGACTCTGGACATGTATGTTCATGTACAACACACACACACACACACACACACACACACACATCATTAATCTGCTTCCAGCCAGCTGTGAGTCAAACACTGGAGACCATACTGTATAATCACTCCTCCATCATCCCTCCATACTGGATTATCATCTTCCCTCACAGCTACTAATGACTATTTTCATTCAAATGTCTCCTTTGATCCTATTGATGTGTCAGTTATTCTCCCAAATAATTAATAAAACATTTAGTCTCTCTCTATAGAACAAAGACAGGCAGAACATCCCCACATCAGATGAAAACCAGAAAACATTGTGTTTGATGAATTAAAATGTTTCCAGAATGAAAACCTGATCCTTGCAAAACAGTATTTATTAAATATGCATTTGATGATGCTACATAGGTATGGATACTTCTTTTAGATCTAGCAAATTTATCTGTCTATGCTCTAATAATTTCAATTAAAAAAAAAAACTTAATGCTTAGTCTCTGAAAGAATGAGTCAAACTTTCAAATTTTTTCAATATATTATACATGGCAATTAAATTGATTCAATTCAATTCAATTCAATTTTATCCATATAGCGCCATATCACAACAACAGTTATCTCGTTGCGCTTTTCAGAAAAGTCTGCACCGTACTCTGGGATGTTATTTACAGAAACCCAACAGTTCCCAAAAATTAAAAAAGAATATCTCCTCAAACCATGAATGATGTGGCTGTTTCTAGAAGTGCCGTCCGTGCTCTCAGTCATAATTATAGTTAACTCGTGTTCAAAACTGAAAATCAACACTTTTGTTGATCCTTTTTATCAATGTTTTAACTTTTTCTTATGATTTTGTCCCTTTTTTCAACACTTTTGTTATTTTTATTATTTCAATGTTTTGTCACTTTTTTTGACGTTTTCAACACTACGTAACACTAACTTATTAACTTTAGTTTTACAGTTATTTTTGGAATTTATGGTCAATAAACCTCATTTATAGGAAATTATACCTAATGTTTGAGTTAGAAAAGCAGAAATTAGGAATTATTGAGACTAAAATTAAAGGAATGGATGTTGATGATAATAACAGACTGGAATATGTCAACTTTTACTCAATACTATTTCAAAAAACACTTCCATTTGTTTTACAATGCTATAAAATTGAATAAGACGCCCCAAAATTAATGAAAGTAGAGATTTGTACTTGGCAAAGAGCGTTGGGTGGAATCAATCATGTTATTTTGGGGAATTACAAAGAACATTGATGTAGGACAACATGAGGACAACATGAGGACAACATGAGGACAACATGAAGACAACATGAGGAGAACATGAAGACAACATGAGGACAACATGAGGACAACATGAGGACAACATTAGGACAACATGAGGACAACATGAGGACAACATGGGGACAACATGAGGACAACATGAGGGCAACATGAGGACAACATGAGGACAACATGGGGACAACATGGGGACAACATGGGGACAACATGAGGACAACATGGGGACAACATGAAGACAACATGAGGACAACATGGGGACAACATGAGGACAACATGGGGACAACATGAGGACAACATGGGGACAACATGAGGACAACATGAGGACAACATGGGGACAACAAGAGGACAATATGAGGACAACATGAAGACAACATGGGGACAACATGGGGACAACATGAGGACAACATGGGGACAACATGAGGACAACATGAGGACAACATGGGGACAACAAGAGGACAATATGAGGACAACATGAAGACAACATGGGGACAACATGAGGACAACATGAGGACAACATGGGGACAACAAGAGGACAATATGAGGACAACATGAAGACAACATGAGGACAACATGAGGACAACATGAGGACAACATAGGGTGGGGCTTGATTTGTTGGGCCCCATCTAAGCTCTACACCAAAGTAACTAATTTTGATTTTACAGCTGTCCTTCTTAGTTTTAAGTATGACGAATTAGTTAGCAAATTATCAATTTTATATTTTAAGATTATTTTTTGAGGCATTTTTAGGCCTTAATTGACAGGACAGCTGAAGAAATGAAAGGGGAGAAGGGGGGGGAATGACATGCAGTGAAGGGCCAAAGGTCGGAGTCGAACCCTGGCCCACTGCGTCAAGGAGTAAACTCTATATAGGGGCGCCTGCTCTACCAACGGAGATACCCGGCACCTGATTAGGGAAGAGTTATTGCTGGAAATTCAAAAAGCTCATTTAGATTACATAGGTTAGGGGTGGAAGTGTGATTCTGATGGGTACCTGCTCATTCAGGCATGAAAGGGAATAAAAGAGCAGGCAAAATGGGCCAAAAAAAGCAAACAGGGTTTTATAGATGCACTTTTGGTGAAGGAGAAGCAAAGGCGCTGCTCAAGGCTCAAGAAAGAAATGGGAAGAAATATTACAGCATGCAGAAAACCATTTATAGTAATACACTCAGGGTGTGTTCAGAGGAAACAGAAGGGAGGAGACAGCTTTAACTAGACTAAGGTTTGGCCACACAGGATTAAATAAATGTTGTTTTTGCAAGGGAAGTGTTTAAAAGATGAATGCTCTGAATGTAAAATTACAGAGAACGTGTAAAATATGCTCAGCAGTGAGGAAAGAATAGGGAAGAGAGGATAAGATGAGAACAGATTGGGAATGGGTATAGGTTGGGTAAAAGACACAAAAAGTGGTTGTGGAATATTTGAAAGAGACAGGATTATATCATAGAATGCAGTATATTATGTTTTGTTTGTGTTGTGCAACACAGGCGAAGATGACAGTCTCTGCCTAGAGACATGAAGACACCACCCTGCAGGAAGATAACAGAAGAAGAAGGTAAAGGGAGAAGAAGGCGCTCAGAGGATTTTGGTGACCGGCCTGACTTTATCTGTTGCTAGGGAAACTTAGTCTCTGTTTTGTGAACCCACAGCTTCGCTTACAAATAAATAGTTAAAAAATCATACATTGTGATTTCTGGATATTTTTTAGATTATGTCTCTCACAGTGGACATGCACCTAGAGGACAATTTCAGACCCCTCCATGATTTCTAAGTGGGAGAACTTGCAAAATAGCAGGGTGTTCAAATACTTATTTTCCTCACTGTATGGGCACCCGTTCTACAGGTGATCTACCCAGGCGCCCTTGCTTTCCTTTGTTTAATAAAAATATTTTTTTTCTTTATAATCAAATTTACAAAGTTTTTTACTGAAGAGTTCAGACGTAGAACAAAATGTACCTTCTTTTTATACTTTCTTATCAGTGCTTCTGGTGCTGATCAGGCCTAATATTGTGTGTGTGTGTGTGTGTGTGTGTGTGTGTGTGTGTGTGGGGCGACGTGAAATTAAAAGGATTCAGCGGCGCTGCACAAAATGCAATGACACACATGAGGAATCGGGGAAAGAAAGAAAAAGCTGATGCACGAAAGAATAAAAGGGTGAGACAATGCTGCTCGGCCTGAAACAAATGATGGGACACAGAGATGTTTGTGAGCCCCGGCTCTTTTTAGGACAAATTTAACAAAATCATTCCGAGAGATTGTCACGCGGCGATGCCTTTGTTCTTTTTAGTTGGTCTCTCTATTGTTTAAGCGAAAAAAATGCTTGACATCCTTGCGTCTGCCTGTTTCCTGTCTTTATCAGTTCCAAGTTTTTCTTTCGAGCACAAACTTTCTGTCTTAGTTTTGGATTTCACAGCGTGGAGTCGGCTCTGCTCTCGTTTCTGCACAGCGGTCGGTGAACGCAGCACAGCAGGGTGATTCTGGGGGATATTTTTGGATCTGTTAGGGCGGAGGGACGCCCCAAGAGGATGTGACACGTTTGTTCCTGAGGCCTTCAAAAACAACAGCTCGCCATAAAAGAACCCAGACCTGAATTTACTGTCCACCGATGTCCTCCGCTGTCCCTCTACACTGACGCAGTTGTGTCCTACATGTGTTAGCACAAGGGCGTGGTGTTAACTGGGGATGGTGAAAACTTTTAAAATATAGATTTAAGCTGAACCTTTGAAATCTGTCAGTGACTCCTTGCTGTGGAGCCATCATAATCCAGATAAGACAGAACTTTGAACTGAAGGAAATCCAAATGCAATGACCTAATTTTGTATTTCCTGGGCTCATACTGAAGTCTTAAAACACACAACAGAGTGATGCCTCTCTTGCTGCCATTGGAAAGCCAATACCCCATCCTGATAGCCTGGTTGACACCAGACCCTTCTCAGTTGTAACTGACTTCATTCTGAGACCGTTTCCAAAGGATTGTCACCAACGGACGCCCGCTCAAATGCCTCTGGGTGCAATTGGATGGTCCTTCAACCAATCGGATCAACGACTGATCCGGGTGACATCAGCATCAATGGGTTTCTGTGCTCCGGTGGCCGTCGAGCTGCTGCTACCGTCAGTGGTTGTGATTGGTGCCTCGATTAGGAAAAATTTGGAAGTGGACGTGCAGAGAAAATCTCAAATTTGCCACATTTGTCAGGGTTTACCCAGACTATAGTTTAAACTGGCCACATTTACAAATTCACTTAAAAAAAAAAATGAGATTCTGGTCGAGCATAGAAATTATCCCAGTAATGTGAACCCTCGCTATATCGCGGTTCACCTTTCACGGTCTCGCTGCTTCACGGATTCGCATCGTGCATTGTGTTCTGCATTCTGATTGGCTAAACGGGTCTCAGCTTCTTCTCTACCTGCGTGTCAATAATGTTGCGGTTTATACACGTCGAAACAGCTTGCCAAATTTAAGCTGGCAAATTCTCTAAAGCCCATAATGTCGGCACAAAAACGTACACCCGACAAAGGCACCTGCGGTCGGGCCCAACAGGCGGAGGAAGATTCAGGAAGAAGAGCAGTGAAATACACGTGAATCACTATTTTCCTACTGTACTTTGTATTTTTTTCATAATCATTTTTCATTTTTCTCCCGTTCTAATCCAATGACTCT
>JAEKDQ010000224.1:0-64493 GCA_026937815.1 Etheostoma perlongum | reverse complement strand
GTGGTCTGATACTCCTTCCATTTCAAAATGATCGCTTGCACAGTGCTCCTTGGGATGTTTAAAGCTTGGGAAATCTTTTTGTATCCAAATCCGGCTTTAAACTTCTCCACAACAGTATTACGGACCTGCCTGGTGTGTTCCTTGGTCTTCATGATGCTCTCTGCGCTTTCAACAGAACCCTGAGACTATCACAGAGCAGGTGCATTTATACAGAGACTTGACTACACACAGGTGGATTCTATTTATCACCATCAGTCATTTAGGAGAACATTGGATCATTCAGAGATCCTCGCTGAACTTCTGGAGTGAGTTTGCTGCACTGAAAGTAAAGGGGCCGAATAATTTTGCACGCACCACTTTTCAGTTTTTTATTTGCTAAAAAAGTTTAAAATATCCAATAGATTTCGTTCCACTTCCCAATTGTGTCCCACTTGTTGGTGATTCTTCACAAAAAATAAAAAATGTATATCTTTATGTTTGAAGCCTGAAATGTGTCAAAAGGTTGAAAAGTTCAAGGGGGCCGAATACTTTCGCAAGGCACTGTACCGCAATAAGTTTTAGAACACAATGAGGACTGCTCCGAAGCTGCACAGTTACGTTTCATGAGGCTTTCCGTGAAAGTCCGACATTCCGGGGCCAAGTGTGTGTGTGTGAAGGGAGAGGTATAAATGAATTAATTTCGGGAATTCGGGAGGGTGGGTGGGGGGTTTGTGTGTGTGTGTTTGTATGTCTATCTGTCTGTGTGTGTGTCTGTGTGTTTGTGTATGTCTATCTGTCTGTCTGTCTGTGTGTGTGTGTTTATATGTATATAAACACAGCTAGGAAGCCTATCATCTCTGTGATGAATAACACCACTAATGTAAAAAAACGTGAAAAAAATTAAAAATTTGAAATTCTAAAGCTAAACTGGATAAATAGCTTAAATCAGTAAGAAGATCTTGAAGTAGTGAGAACAGTAAAAAAAAAAAAGGAATGGTTTTAATTAAGCTGAATAACACCACTAATGTAAAAAAAGATGTGGAAAAAATTTAAAATTTGAAATGCTAAAGCTAAACTGGATAAATAGCTTAAATCAGTAAGAATATGTTGAAGTAGTGAGAATATTTGAAAAAGTAGGAATGGTTTTAATTAAGTTGAATAACACCATTACACCATAAAGAACTAGAGCTAGATTTTAAAAGTTGAATTGTTTTAATAGCTGAAAGTCTGCAGAAAATACGGACAACCAAAAAACGTACGTAATAATAAAAAAATCATAATGGGGTTAAATGCCATTTTAACGCTAGGTAGGGAGATATCACTGTGGCAATTGAATCCGGGTCTCACACACAAAGGGCATGTGGCATAACCACTGTTCTACCAGTGTAACATCTGTTTGATAAGATATTCATGGTAATATATAATTTATTTGTGTGTGTCTCTGTCTGTGCATGTGTGTGCACTCTTGGTGTGTACACACACACACACACAGCTCAAATTTCTTTTTTCACTCTGTCTGTTTTAAAATGAGTTGTGGAGACAACAGCAAAACAATGGACAGAGACAGAAATGGTTGCTAATGGATACAAACTATCAGTGGCCATGTTTGTAAACACAGCTAAGAAGCCTTTGATCTCTGTGATGTCATCTCTTTGATCTGTAATTAGTTAACGACCGGAGCACCTGCTGTGGGAAACCGCAGCTCCTCAGACATTGAACCGGCTCCCAAACAAATGGTCAGACGGGCAAAATGAAAAGTTATTTCAGGCAAATAACCTCCTCATGAGCACCAGAAGCCTTTGTGAACGTATTGATATAAAATTAATGTGGATAAACTTAAAAATGTGGGCATATCAGCGATTAAAGTGCTTCGCTCTGCATTTTGCTCAGAAACTCTTGTCGTTTTAATCGCTGAGCAAAAAGTATAATTCATATTGCAAGAATGAGCACATTGGCTGAAACTAGACAAGAATACCTACGTTTTGATGTATAAATTGTCCATGACAAGTTAGAATTGTTGACGTGGGAGCACGTTATAGAAAACGGAGTAAGATCATTTTTTCAAAGCCCTTCACTCTAGTGACATCACTCCACACTCTACCTCACGCAATACACACTCATTATAAATGCAGAAAAACAATAAAATTTACACTATGCTTAAATAGCTTTTTCACAAAAACTGTAAAATATATCAATCTGAAAAGTACAAGCCGGATAACTGAATAGTTTGTGAACGTTTTAAAGTTTGAACCATGTCTGTAGGTGAAAGTATGAAGGCGCTGAAAATTTTGGGAGCAGAAGAAGATTTGAAGGATTTGAAGCTTGCTCTCATTGACTTTAATGTTAAAATAAAATGTTTAAAAGCTTAATATTTGAAAAAGTATAAATAGTAGAAAAATAGTTGAAGAAGTCCCAGCATCTGCTGAAAGAGCTGAAGATTGGAAAAGTTGAACGGTTTAAATAGCTTAAAGTATGCAGAAGTTAGAGAGAGCCAAAAAACGTACGGAATAATAATAAGAAAGAAGCAGAATAAAGAAAGAACCGAACAGCATTCCCACAATAATAACTAAAACATACAAACATAGAAGGGTTCTACCACTTAATTATAATCTTCAGAAAGTATCCACCTGTGTCTTCCTCCTCAGCGAGCTGTGGTGTGGGGACATTCTACAGTGGGGAGCAGGAGCAGTGTGTCCAGTGTCCTGCCGGTACCTACCAGGACACGGTGGGGCAGCTGTCCTGTGAGCCATGTCCCAGCACTGAAGGACAGGGCATCGCTGGCGCCAAGAACGTGTCTCAGTGTGGAGGTATGTCACCATCAATTGCATTGTATTAATATTTCAAATGTATTAATCATGTTAAGACACCGGAGCTGGTCTATTAGAGCAGTGGTTTTCAACCTAGGCATTTGCAGATCATTTCTGGGGGTCGCCAGATGGTTTGGGAGAAAAAAAAAACATATTTTACACTGAGGAATGATTATTACCTTCATGTGGGAAGTTTATAGTTATATTCAGAGCGTCATTTGTAAATCTGGAGGTCCTGGAAAACAGAAAGGGTGCTGTTTTGTCAGGTCATTGGGAGGGTGGGGGGTCGCAAACACCAAAGTCATTATTCCAGGAAGGTCGCGACTCAAAAAGGTTGAGAACCACTGCAATAGAGTCCTTAAATGTTTCCTTTGTCTGCCAATCAACTATAGACATGTTGTTCCCTTCTTTTGTATTTGTCATTGCTGATAATTGGGAGATTTTAATTTTCCTTGGGCTTCCTTTCCTTAAAGTGCAGCAGTAGGGCTGCAGGTGAAAGTCTTCTCTACATTGGGACATACTGTATAATGTGTGTTCGGTTGGCACCACCTAGTGGCCCTTCATGCACAGTGAATCTGAACAGCCACAGACCTGAAGTGTGTTCAGTCACTGAGCTCTTTGTGGAGAGCGGAGATTAGAACTATATTTAGCAACTGATCCTACACTGAGAAACACTTACATTGTGTAATCAGTATCCAACTTCCATCAGTGTCTACGGTTACATTACGAGGATCTCAGAGATTTTCTTCTGTCCATCCCTCAGGTCAGTGTACAGCAGGCCACTTCTCTGCTGACGGGTTCCGTCCATGCCAGCCCTGTGCGCTGGGTTCCTACCAGCCAGAACCAGGCCGAGTCCTCTGCTTCCTCTGTGGAGGAGGTCTCATGACCAAGTATGAAGGATCAGTGTCCTTCAGGGACTGTGAGGCCAAAGGTGAGGCTTTGTGTCTGTGTGTGTCATTGTCTTTGTGTGTCAGATAGTGTGCATCTCTATATGTCTATATATATTTTTTTTATATTATATTGTATTATATTGTTATTACGCACACCGTCAAAACAGCACTGTGGCAGCCAAAATGTATTTACATGTATTTTAAGGGGGGGGCTATAATCAGAGATATGCGTTTATTTTGTATCTTCAGTGTAGATGCCACTTAAAGAAAATATATTTTTCTAGCAGTTTGAAGAATCTAAGGCTTTAACTAAAATGTCTCAACAACAGTTTAAAGGATTACCATGAAAGTTGGTAGACGCACCCAAGTCCCCTTCAGGATGAATTATAATATCTTTGGTGATCCTCTGACTGTTCATCAGGATCTAAATAATTTAAGCAAGCAGCACTTAACTTAAGCCCCCCCAATTGTATAAAATTAACCTGGGGCTACAATAACATGTAGGGCAGCCTAAAGCCTTTATTGATACCTTTTTTGCATACAAGCTATTCAATTGTTGGCATGATTTCATACATCATGTCTTGATGTTAAACATACATGTGGCACATCCTTTCTATTAACTGTTGAATGGTATTAGTGGGTTAGGGTTAGGCAGATTTGCATTTGCTAATAATATGTTAGATTTATGTTAAGCAAATTTGGTGGCGCCCCTGAAGTAATGCTGAGGACCCGCTAGTGGCCCCGGAACCCCACCATTGTCAGATCAAGGTTTAAATGTGTCTAAAACTTAGTTTGCAATGACATTCCCATCGGCCTCAGCTGTACTCTGTGTTTAATGCTAATAGAGAAAATGTTAGCATGCTAAAATGCTGAATGAAGATTGTTGAACATGTTTAACATTATACCATCTTAGCATCAGGCTGTTAGCACATAGTCATTGTCACACTGTTGCTTGCTCTGGAGGAAAACTACTAGAACTTTTGGGTCCTTGTAAATTCTGGAGTATGGTCTACCTACTCTATCTGTAAAATGTCTTGAGATGACTTTTGTTATGAATTGATACTATAAATAAAATTGAAATGAATTGAATTAAATTGTAAGCATGTTAGTATTTAGGGCAAAGCACTGCTGTGGCTAATAGTGCATTCCATTTGTACTCAGAAGTAAAATTTTCCGAGGTCAAAGTTGGAAACCTGCCCCCTGACCTTGGATATCCAAGCTCGGACAACCCCAAGTTAAAAGTCCAACATGGATGCCCATCAACAGAAGTGCTAATTACTTTATGTGAAAAGAGCTTGCACAACTGTCTTATTTGTGTGTCACTAAATCATTTGTACACACAGTCCTGTGACTGTCCAACTTCTGTTGTGTATCTGTGGACATGTTGTTACGCTGTTTGGATGCATAAAAAACAGCGTAATGAATTTTTAATTACTGTTATTGCTAACAATGACTAACCTGGCTAGAGCAAACCCATAACAACAAATCCAACTTGTGAATAGAAACGCATTCAACTCGGATGTGACGTCATTCCCAGCTCTGAGTTTTAAGTTAAATGGAACGCAACATAAAAACTTAAAAACTCAATTTTCCACTGCTTTTTATCCATGTATGAAAGTGAAATAGATAACTGGTAGATGGTACTAACACACAGCGGTACACAGCAAACACATTATTCATGACATTACTCAGACTATAAGGTCTGCATTTCAACAAAACACCGGGAGATTTGCGCAAACCTGACCTGAATCAAGCCCTTGGGAAAATTTTAGAAATTATAGCTGACAGGGTCGGGTCCAATCAGACTTTAAGCCTTGGTTAATATTCTATAGGTTGGTTGACTTCCGTGTAATTTGAGCTTTTTATCTTATCTACCACTTTAAAACTGCATATGTTAATGCTGTCATTTGCAAAGACACAAGCCATTTGTCAACAGCGTCATTGTTAATGCTGTCATAAAGTAGTGTTCAGATGTTTACATGAGACGGCAATTTGCAAATGTAGATGATAAAGTTATCTGTACTCTCATTTATTTTCTGCTTTGTGTCCACTGACTGCCTCCTGTTCCTCCTCAGTGCACTGTGCTCCTGGACACTACTACAACTCCAGTACCCATCGCTGTATCCGCTGCCCAGCAGGAACCTACCAGTCTGAGTTTGGGCAGAACTACTGTATCACCTGCCCAGGGAACACCACCACTGACTTTGACGGTGCCACCAATGTGTCCCACTGCAAAAGTAATGTTGTCCAACATATATACAGTATATTAAATCTAATTTGATCTTAAGTGTGCCAGACCAGTAAACCACTCCAGAAAGATCCGAAACTGTATCTGCCACAGAGTTTCTTGTCAGCTTGATGTTGGCAAGCGCAAATTGTTTCTGCTACGACAGTGTTTTAAGGCCATTGTAGGAAAAAAAAATAATGTTACGGACAGAGGGGGAGAAAACTCAGAATTTCTAAGATTAAAGTTATACATTGACAGAAAAATAAACAATATTCTCTGATAATAAAGTGATAAATTTGGTATTGGAACTAATTACTTCTCTGCAATTTTCACACTCTGGAAAGTCATCCAGTGAGCCTGATTGGAACTTTGGTGGGCCGCTTCTGGCTCATGGGCCGCATGTTTAACACCCCTGGTCTAAGCCATCCAAGGTAGACTGACACCGACCTCCGAGGTTGTGAAACAAAAGTTTCTGCTCCTTTAGAAGCCACAATATTTTTTAAATCAACCCTGTATCAAGAAAAACATGTTTAATTCGCAATTTCATGGAGAAATACTACACTACGCCCTGCAGTGCCCAGCGACTACTATTTCTAGTCATTGTTCCATTATCTCAATTGTGATTATTATTGCCACTGTGCATCACACCTCCAACCAAATCAAATGTTTTCTGGTCATGATTCCTCTCATAGCTGGTTGGCTTGGTTCCAGGCTTAAAGGTTTATATACAGACATTTAATGAGATGTCAATGGAGAGATCAGAAAATCACTTCCGGAACCATAGCCGTTCAACAAATGGGTGGTCACCGTTGTTTGTTTCTATTATTCTGCCCTCAGACCAGCTATGTGGAGGCGAGCTGGGAGAATACACAGGCTACATCGAGTCTCCTAACTACCCTGGAGACTACCCATCCAATGTGGACTGCATCTGGACCATCAACCCACCACACAAGAGGCGGATTCTCATCGTGGTACCAGAGATCTTCCTCCCCATCGAGGATGAGTGTGGAGACGTGCTAGTCATGAGAAAGAGTGGTAAAAAAAATCACAATAATATTTTTAACCAGTCTCTCAGACAGAATCATGGTCTTTATGTTGGTAATCAAATGCAATTGTTAATGTCCATTGCCAGCCAAAGGTTGCTCGAATGTTAACCTTTGCCTGTACGATCAATAATGTTTTTATTTCTATGTTTCTCCACAATAAGCCTCTTTTTCACATGATTGCAAGAATGACACTCATGATGCCATTACCATCCGTCCATCCATCTTCATCCGCTTATCCGGTATCGGGTTGCAGGGGCAGCAGCTCCAGCAGGGAACCCCAAACTTCCCTTTCCCATTACTAAAAACACAAATAGACAAATGGCAAAATAGATTATTAGATTTCCTTAGATTAGATTTAACTTTATAGTGTATTTGTATAGCAACAAAATGCAATTGCCATCCAACCAGAAGTGCTTTAAGCAGTGTTTAAGATATGCTACAGTATATAGTGTGTAGGTTTGGGGATCTTTAATTTGTATTGATATTGATACTGTATTAGAGGCTGCTTAACTATCCGAGTCTTTACCTATATCATTATCAATACTTTTCTATTATTTGGAGGAAAGTTGAGACAACAAATTCTTAATCTTAACAGAACTATTATTGCTTTAATTGCTGAAACTGTGAGTCTGTGACTGTTGATTTCATCTGTCTCTGTCGCTGTTTAAGCAGCCCACAGAGCGGTGCTCTCTGTACCCAGTCCACCTATATTTAGAAGGATTTGCGGTAAGGAGGCTAGTCTTTGCCTGTGGTCACTGCACAATGAGCTTGGGAATAATTTTCCCACTTCATGCACGTATCTATTTTTACACATAACGTTATATGATCCACTAGTCTCAATAGCAGTACCGATAAGCTTGTATCTTATTATTTTTTTGAGAAATTTGGAACCTGGTCCTTAATAGAACCGGGTATCGAGACCCATCCCTAGTCGTGAACCATACCACGGTTTGATTTTAAGGTCATTTCATACCTTTTGACATAACAATCCTCAACTAACAGTTTGCTGTGTTGTCATTAGACCAGATTCTGAGCAAGATCCAGATTCTGAGCAAGATCCAGTCTAGGACTTCTCATCTGTGTTGACTTTAAAGTGGAGTATGACAGTTCATTCTTGATTTTGAAAGCAGTAGTTGACAAAACAATCCCATGTCCTACTGGTGGACGCAGGTGCAATTTCTTAATTGGAAAATGCTCACAATCCAAACATATTATTCTCCAAGATCCAGAATTATAGTTCTTACTGGCCTATAGGTAAGGGAGTCAGTAAGGTAGCCGTTTTCCCTAAGGATTCACTGTGCCACATCTACGTATGTTTAACATGAAATCATGATTTATAAAATCATGGGAACAATTATTATTCCAATAGCTTAGTATTCTTTGCACACAAAAAATGTATGTTTAAAGGCTTTAGGCCATCCTACATGTTATTGTAGGCCTTGGTTAGTATGCAACTTCATTTTATACAATATATATAATGGGGGGGGGGGGCTGATCTTTCAGTTAAGGGGTCCTTGGATTGAAACACTTTGAAGACCACTGCCTCATGACATATGCAAACCCGCGTCATTTAGTCCTGTTCAATCCGACTCTGTTTTTTCCCCTTTAATACTATTAGTTGGGCAAATGTATTAGTCATACAGTACAAAGAGATGCTTTCTCACAGAAGTAATCACTAATCCTGACTTTACTTTCTTGCTCCCATTCACAAAGGGGGGGGAAGTTCTCATGTGGCTTTTAATGACGCTAAATCAATTTGGTTCAGAATATATTTCATATGGGGAGAAACTGAACCATGTTTACCAACTCATGTTGTGAAATGTAACTAAGTACATACTGTACTTAAGTACAAATTAAGATTTTGCACACTAAACACATCATTAGACCATTAGACACTTGGTTGATTGACTGAAATGGAATGCATTCAGTACTTGAAGTACATTTTCCTGATGATACTAACTTACTCTTACTTAAATAACATTTTCAATGCTGGAATTTTACTTGAAACAGAGTACTTTCACAGTGCGGTATTAGTACCTTTACTGAAGTAAAGGATCTGAATACTTCTTCCATCACTGGTAAACGTTATTAATTGTTGTCACTGACGAGAACAATATGAACACAATCAACACAGAATCACGCTTGCTATTTCCAGTTGTACTTTTACCTAAGCAAAGGATCTGAATACTTCTTCCTTACTGCAATACATGTACATACCAGATGATATGTCTATAAACCCTAAGGATGTGGGTAATTACTATTGTGACATGTTTGTACCCTTCCTCCAGCCCTTCCCACCTCCATCACCACCTATGAGACATGTCAGACCTATGAGCGGCCCATTGCCTTCACCTCTCGCTCTCGCAAGCTCTGGATTCAGTTTAAGTCCAACGAGGGCAACAGTGGCAAAGGGTTCCAAGTTCCATACGTCACCTACGATGGTGAGTCCCCTTCAAAACAGCTTTCACATCTCACATACAGGCTGCCAAGAGTGGCTTCCTAGTCATTTAAAAATTATCAATTTACTTGTTAATCATGCATACTGTATGTTGTTATTGATTTTGCTATTGCGACCTACCTTTACTCTATATACTCTACAATGTGTGGTTCCCTGTCCCAGAGGACTACCAGCAGCTGATAGAGGACATAGTGCGCGATGGCAGGCTCTACGCCTCTGAGAACCACCAGGAGATACTAAAGGTATCTATCAGCCTTAGATTCTGATCGAATGACATTAACAAGGCCCTAGACCCCCACTGAGATTCACCCCCACATCCCTACTCACCACACTTCCTCCTGCACTATACATCTGCCCTTTGCACATACTGTATATTTTACAATCTGCACTCTTTTATTTCTAATTAATGTTAAATGTTTGTGTATGTGTGTATGCACCAAGACAATGTCCACGTTGGTGTAACTTATTGTGGCAATAAACCCTTTACTGATTTATTTTTCCCTGATTTTTTAATAAAAAAAAAATGAAGGTTGAAAAAGTCCTAAACTCCTATGACTGGTCCATGACACTCTTTGTCCTTGTGTCCTCCCTGCAGGACAAGAAGCTGATAAAGGCCCTGTTCGACGTGCTTGCCCATCCCCAGAACTACTTCAGGTACACGGCACAGGAGTCCAAAGAGATGTTCCCTCGCTCCTTCATCAAGCTGCTGCGCTCCAAAGTCACCAGGTTCCTAAGGCCGTACAAATAGACGGGGCCTCTCCACTGTCCTGTTAAATCCAGCAACTTAAATGTAACCCCCCTTTGTCTAATTCTCCACTGCCTTCGTCAATATGTTTTTGTATCCATTTTATGACTACACATTTTCATTTCCTGTATTTTTCCTCAATCCTCACATGCGGCCTTTCCTCATCTTTGATCCCATTAAGTAGTAACACATCACACACCCTTCTCTCTAGCTACTGCAGCTTTTTCTATAAGGTTTGACCGGGGATATGGGTTTTTGCAGGCCAGTATAAATATTTTTAAAACAAAGCCAGAGATGCCCGATATATAGTGTGTGTATATATTGTTTCCTTAAATCTGAACATTTTATACTGAAGTATTTTTTTTCCCAGTTTGGTACGGTAACATTTAGCAGGTCCTTAAAGCCCATGTTGCAGGTTAACCACCACTGTTGATTATTGGGTACAAAAAGCACTCAAGATATGTATATAATTTTTAAAAATGTCTCCAAATAGTGTTAAAAGTTAGTTTTTGGTCATTTTTGGTGTTCGCGGGTTTATGAAGTCAATTCGGCGATGACTTGTCATACTTGGGAGCGAAGTCTCAGCCTGGCACTAGAACTACGGTGACTGACTGGGAGGAGGAAGAGGAGGAAAGGCCAGCAGCCAAATAATTACAAACCTGCCAGGCGTGAGAGGGCAAATGAGGAATTGTCAAGATTGTGGGGAAGTCTCCTTCATTTATCTCCTTTATTTTAGCAACGCTGTCAGTGAACCACCCCCTTCCCCCAACCCACCCCACCATCTGACCACTTCTCCCACCCCCGTCCCCATTTACCTGCCTACCCCACCCATTGCTGGTCCTTATTTAAGACAGGTCCTACAAACACACACATGACCGAAACAACAACAAAAATAAATAAAAATAAGTAAAATAAAATAATAAAGTGGGTTCTGCTTTACAAAAGAATTATAAATTTGGCCCCATTGGCCATCAAATTGTTTATTTTTATTTTTGTCTTCTGACATTAATCCTTCAACACACAGATAATACTTCATTAGAGCCTTCCAATTCTCTATTGAGGGTGCTTCCTTATTTTTCCAGTATTGCAATATTAGTTCTTTAAAGATAAGAGAGGAAAAAAGCCCAAAATCTGCCAGCTAGTTTGATATCTTATTCCCTCCATATCCTGAATTTTGGAGAGAATATGATTATCAAAATGTATGCATAAGGGAGTCACCATATACTGTAGGTTACATTTTAAACATATATATGGTAATGTGTTATGAAACTTATTTATTTTATCTCTAGTATAATATATTCTTGTCATAATCTTAGACTGCAGATTTTCATTAGTAACAAGCTTTCTTTCCATTTTCCCCTAGGTCTTTGTCAATTTATTGTATATACTTTGTAATAAGATAGATAGATAGATAGATAGATAGATAGATAGATAGATAGATAGATAGATAGATAGATAGATAGATAGACATTGATCCCAACAAAATGGGAAATTATAGTGTTAAAGCAGCAAAATCAGTCACACAGCACAAAATATAAATATAAATGAAATGCTAGGATACAATATACATACATACAATATAGGTGAAATAATAATAATAAATGTATCACTGCTTTCTATGCTTATCAGTAAACTGATTAGCCTCCTTTTTTATTGCTTTGGCATAAAATGTTAGACATTTCAGGACTGATGTTTTTTTTTCCAAGTCAAAATTGCAAGTAATACAGTTTCTCAATTGCATGTACAGTACCTAAATAATTTGGTATATTTTAGGTTATATTTGCTTTTTGTGTCATGGTTTGTGACATCTGACAACTGCTGGATTCCACCTTTTATCCATGTTTCCCAGTATAGCTGTGTGTGCTTTATTCCAAGCCTTTAATCTATTATTAATAGCAAAATTGGTTGATTTGATATTGTCCTTTAGAAAAGAGTGCTAGCAGTAAACTGTTGCGCTGTAATTGATTTTTTTCTGTCTACCCATGAATATTGAATACTGAATTGAGTATTTTTCAACAAAATTAAATATATATATTGAATTCAATTCAATTTTATTTATATAACACTAAATCACAACAACAGTTATCTCTTTGCGCTTTTCATAAAGGAGCAGGTCTAGACCATACTCTGTGATGTTATTTACAGAAACCCAACAGTTCCCACCAAGAGCAAGCACTAGGCCACAGAGGCAAGGAAAAACTTCCTTTAAGAGGCAGAAACGTCAAGCAGAACCATGGCTCCAGGGCTCAGGTTGGGCGGTCATCTGCCTCAACCAGTTGGGGGTGAGAGATAGAGACACAGAGAGAGAGAAAGAGAGACACAGACAAACAGACAGAGAGAGACATGGATAATTGTAGCACAGGGTGTGGAGCAGGAACATGGAGGCAGCAGGTGACTCCAACCACAGCTCCAGAGTTAGAAACACCTGCAGGAAGCGATAGGAGGAGAGAGGGGAGGGACGAAAGAGCACAAGGACTACGTGGGCGAGAGAGCACAAAACTACGGGAAAGGGAAGAAGTTGAGTTAGTAATATGCATTAATGGAATGATATATGCCTTGTACCTTCAGACAGAGCCACACTAGTTGTTTCCCCCTGTTTGCAGTCGTTATGCTAAGCTAAGCTAACCGACTACTGGCTGTAGCCTCATGTATTGTACAATTAACGTATATAACAGTGCTAATAATCATTACCCATATAACTTTCAACAAGAAAATGTCGGTCTATTTCTTTTATTTTTAAATATTGTGTATTAGTTTTATTAGTGTATTTGTGTATCACTAATACACAATATTTAAAAATAAAAGAAATAGACCGACATTTTCTTGTTGAAAGTAATCCACAATCAAGTCCTTTATTATTATTATTATTATTATTATTATTATTATTATTATTATGCATTCCCAAAGTCATACTGTAAAGTGGTACTCCCAGTATTTAGTGAATGGCCAGTATGAGCAGACCAATGTCTCGGTCAAACCCTATTTCTGCACACCATGGACTTCTTCTTCTTCTTCTCTCCCATCCATCCACAGATTTCTGCCCCTTCTTTATGTTTTTCTTTAATCCATTCTCTCCCTCCCTCCACCTTCTTCATGTTATTTTGCTCTGCTTTGTTTTCTGTGTTGTTGTTTTGCTTTTGTAATATTTATACTGAACATGTCAGAACTTGCAGAAGCCCACATCACAGATGTACATGTATGTGTAGGTGTGTGTGGACATACACAGGTGTATGTGCGTGATGTGGTGAGAGATGCATTGGCCCAAACAGTGTACAGGGATGTATTATGAATTGGATTTCTCTATTGGCCCCGATGTGCACAAGGTGGAGCTGAGAAAACAATCGGTGCACTTAAAACTTATTTTTAACACAAATTATTTGAAAAACATGTTACAGTGGGCAAAGATAAACCATTCCACCATTAGTGGGTGCTTTATCCATTTGAGCACAGGGAAAGATACAACGGGGTGAATCAGAAAGTCTATATTGTAATTTTTATATATATATATATATATATATATATATATATATATATATATATATATATATATATATAAAAAAAAGATATATAACAAGATGAGATAAACTACCTGCAAGTAACAGATTGTTACTTTAGAGAGAAATGTATGTGATGTAACTAATATTTCGAACTTTAATTGCACTTGAATTTTATATTTTAAACTGTAGGAAAAAAAGATATAAGTTACGTATTTGTTACCTTTTTGTGTTGTTTTGAAATGTGCCACATGTGGCGGCTCCTGTTATTGCCCCCACTCTGTAGCTTGTAGCGACCCCAAAATCTCTCATTTACAGTAGCGACAGTCCCATTCTCACACACACAGTGAGAAAAAATTGTTAAAAAATGTATGTTAAACTAATGCACACATAGAAAAGACAATGCGAGCATTAGATCACTCATACTTGCCACCACCACTACAGTTTGTCTGTGCTTTCACTGCCCAGTCCTGCTTCATCCCTCAAACTTGTCCTAGAGCTGCCAGAGAGAGGAGGCATCATCACAAAGCTTCTTGTATGATGGCACTACTTCCATACTACATACAGTATATGCCTGTTTCTAAAAAACTACTTACAATATCTGCATTCACCCAGATGCAATCGCTTTCCATTAAATAAGAAGTATAGTGTATACTATGCTTTTCTTTTATAATCCACTAAATGTTTCTGTGTCATTCCCAATGGTACAAATGTGTCTCCTTTCGAAACTAAACTCATGTCATTCAGAAAAAGTGTCTCGTCTTTGTGCTGAGCACAAGGAATATTAGGGAGTATCAAAGCTCAATCATTATAGATTAAAGGGAAAGTTTGGACATTTTGAAGTGCGGTTATGTTATGTGAGGTATTTATCCATAGTCCCGCTACATTTAGAATATTTTCCCAGCTTTACCTTGCTGTCAGGCAGCCATTTTCAACGGGGAATTGGAGATGTTAGCTTTGAGGCGCCATCTGGGACATAATTCACAATTACCTCACACATAGAAGTGAAGTGCTCTCACACACTAGTGAAAAATTATACTCTCACATACTATACTGAAACCCACAACACACAACCACAGCTGAAACACTCTCATAAACACTACTAAAATTCTTTCACACCCAATACAGAATTTCACTTTTAATGAGTGATTCAGTTTCTGTGTGTGTGCGTGTGTGTGTGTGTGTGTGTGTGTGTGTGTGTGTGTGTGTGTGAGAGAGAGAGCATTTCCCTTGTATGTGTGTGAGGTAATTGTGAATAATGTCCATTTGCAATGCATCATAGTTATCAATGCTCTCTTCAAAGCCACCAGACTCCTTTGACAGAAATTTATTTAATTTTTCATTTTACCTCGCAGAAAACTGTAGTTGCTAGTCTAACATATCCCCCCCCAACAAATTCATTCTTTATGCGCAATGTAGTATGTATTGTCATGTACAGTGGGTACGGAAAGTATTCAGACCCCTTTAAATTTTTCACTCTTTGTTTCATTGCAGCCTTTTTCCAAAAATCAAAAAAGTTCATTTTATTTCTCAGTAATGTACACTCAGCAACCCATCTTGACAGAAAAAAAACAGAAATTTAGAAATTTTTGCATATTTATTAAAAAACAAAAACTGAAATATCACATGGTCATATGTATTCAGACCCTTTGCCGTGACCCTCATATGTAACTCAGGTGCTGTCTATTTCTTCTGATCATCCTTGAGATGGTTCTACACCTTCATTGGAGTCCAGCTGTGTATGATTATACTGATAGGACTTGATTAGGAAAGCCACACACCTGTCTATATAAGACCTTACAGCTCACAGTGCATGTCAGAGCAAATGACAATCATGAGGTCAAAGGAACTGCCTGAAGAGCTCAGAGACAGAATTGTGGCAAGGCACAGATCTGGTCAAGGTTACAAAAAAATTTCTGCTGCACTTAAGGTTCCTAAGAGCACAGTGGCCTCCATAATCCTCAAATGGAAGACGTTTGGGACGACCAGAACCCTTCCTAGAGCTGGCCGTCCGGCCAAACTGAGCTATCGGGGAGAAGAGCCTTGGTGAGAGAGGCAAAGAAGAACCCAATGGTCACTGTGGCTAAGCTCCAGAGATGCAGTCGGGAGATGGGAGAAAGTTGTAGTAAGTCAACCATCACTGCAGCAATCCACCAGTCGGGGCTTTATGGCAGAGTGGCCCGAAGGAAGCCTCTCCTCAGTGCAAGACACATGAAAGCCCGCATGGAGTTTGCTAAAAAAACCTGAAGGACTCCAAGATGGTGATAAATAAAATCCTCTGGTCTGATGAGACCAAAGATAGAACTTTTTGGCCTTTATTCTAAGCGGTATGTGTGGAGAAAACCAGGCACTGCTCATCACCTGTCCAATACAGTCTCAACAGTGAAGCATGGTGGTGGCAGCATCATGCTGTGGGGGTGTTTTTCAGCTGCAGGGACAGGGCGACTGGTTGCAATCGAGGGAAAGATGAATGCGGCCAAGTACAGGGATATCCTGGACTAAAACCTTTTCCAGAGTGCTCTGGACCTCAGACTGGGCCGAAGGTTTACCTTCCAACAAGACAATGACCCTAAGCACACCGCTAAAATAACGAAGGAGTGGCTTCACAACAACTCTGTGGCTGTTCTTGAATGGCCCAGCCAGAGCCCTGACTTAAACCCAATTGAGCATCTCTGGAGAGACCTGAAAATGACTGTCTCCACCAACGTTTACCATCCAACCTGACAGAACTGGAGAGGATCTGCAAGGAGGAATGGCAGAGGATACCCAAATCCAGATGTGAGAAACTTGTTGCATCTTTCCCAAAACGACTCATGGCTGTATTAGATCAAAAGGGTGCTTCTACTAAATACTGAACAAAGGGTCTGAATACTTATGACCATGTGATATTTCAGTTTTTGTTTTTTTAATAAATATGCAAAAATTTCTAAATTTCTGTTTTTTCTGTCAAGATGGGTTGCTGAGTGTACATTACTGAGAAATAAAATGAACTTTTTTGATTTTTGGAAAAAGGCTGCAATGAAACAAAGAGTGAAAAATTTAAAGGGGTCTGAATACTTTCCGTACCCACTGTATGTCATTGTATGTCATGCATTGTCTCCTCCTTGTTCGACTCAAGCCAACCTCCATTTTCCAAAGCCAGTTGTTTAGGAGAAATCAACATGAGTTTCCAATGTTAGCCTATGAGTGTTCAGAAAATGGCAAAGGGGGGGGTCTTCAGCCAGGACGAGAGGCAGAAGGAAAAGACTTGATCACCCACCATCAAAATGACAGAAACATAAAGGTCTCATAGAATATTTAAATGAAGATGAACACATAACAAAATGGGAAAAGACATAGTTTTACAGCCTTTGCCTGATAATCTCCCCTTTAAAGTGTAAAATGTCCAAAAATAAAGCATACTGTCATTAGGTAGAGTTTCTGGCCTGGCCAATTAGCTGCCACACAGACAAGTTATGGTACGGCCTACTTCCTGTTTGAGGTGGGCACTGTTCAATATGAGCGTTATGACAACAATAATATGAAATGCTCTAAAATTTATAATTGACTGTTTTTTTCATCCTGAGAATGTATTCTTGTGTGTGTGTGTGTGTGTGTGTGTGTATGTGAGGTTTGGGTGCCTGTGATAGAGAAAGAGACTGTGTGTTTGTGCTTTGGTCCAATTTGTAGAGGAATAATTTGAACATTTGTGTTAGTCGGTTGTACCCAAAGAGAGAAACTGTTACGCAGTGTTGTGCCATTGTTTGGTCAATGAAACTCCAGTACTGAACAGATTAAATAAAACAGTAGCAAAAAACACACTCCAGCTGTTTTTTTTGTGTCCATGTAGTATGTGAAACAGACACAAAGAAGCCCTTGGAGCGGCTCCTATCTGCTTATTATATCTCTTATCTTTCCTCAGATGGGGCTCTGTGTGTAGTTACACACAACCGGCCTGAAGTACGCTCTCGGAAAACTTCGCTGATGCTGCTAATTTTGCTCTTATCTCCAAGTGACACAATCAGTACAGTGGATCTGGATGCTACATCAGAAGCACTCATCATCATCCACACTGGGATTCTCTTTCTTTGTCTGAAAGAGAAAGGGGATGTGAAATAACCCGTTTCATCTGCTTTGCTGTCTCTACCTCTAAAGTGAAATTAAAGTGAAGGAGTTGATTAATCCTGATGTTGCTGTTAGGAGCCCACCTTGTCCTGGTAAAACAACATACTGAAAATGCTGTAACTGAATTGTTAGCACAGACTTTACTGACTCAATAATAGAATAGAATAGCTGTACATTGCCATTTGCGCAGGTACAGGGCCATACAAGTACATTGGAATGCATCGCTCTTAGAGTGAGCTCTACAAAAAAATTAATAATTGTGCTCTTACCAGTGTGTCATAGTGTGTATTTTATCCATAGCAAATACTCACCAATCACTCCCAAAATATCCCAGTTATAGAGTAAATGGCATAAATACATTCTTTGTCAATCTTAACAATCATTCCCCAAAAGAACCAAACGTTATTGCATGATCCAAATTTTCTTTACAACTTGCGCTTTTCAGCGTGTAATAATCAGAGGTTCTGGGTTAATGTTGCTCGATCTGACCGGAGATGAAAGGAAAGGGAGGGACATCCGGGGAACTACCAATGGAACCAGAACAATACATTCCCAGTGACACTCATTGAGCCAGAGCAAGCTATATATTTTGCTTGTCTTCCTCCAGTCTTACTGGTTTTGGAAATATCCTGCATTGTTTTCTTCCGTCAGGAGGAGCCATTTGCTGTTGTTTGTTCCTCTAAAGTATAAAAAACAGCTTCCACAGAGCAAGGTAATCCATCACAGCATGGCACATTCATTTGGTTCGATCAAAGTTGGTGTTGTGAGTGTGTTTTCATCTCCCTGCTGCGTTACACAATACTCTCCTCCTAGTCGTCAGCTAACACCAAGAGAAGAGAAAGTTTACACATTTAGTACAGCATCCGTGTTCTCCTTCGTGTTGTTTCTCAGTTGTCACTGTAAAAAACAACATCCAATAAAGACTGACACGTGCTCGCGTTACAGAATAGTCAGTATATTTATGCCGTTTTTACACTGCGTGGTATCTACCAGGTACTTTTTTTAGTACTAGCTCAGTCGAGGTTCCAAGCAAGTTGAGGTGATACCAAAAGGTGACGTGAAAACCTGCCGACTGCTGATTGGTCGGAGAGAATTGTCAATATTCACTGCGTCATCATTGGTGTCTCCAGGTTCATTAGAAACTAATATGTCTTCTGGCTGTGGCAACACACCGAGAAGACACCGACAACACACCTTTGACGTTCTGTGTGTGTGTTGCGTTAGGTCATGGCAGTTTGCTGCTATGACAACCAGCCACGGCTCGCCTCACGCAGGGGCGGCTGTGGCTCAATGGTAGAGCGGTTGCCTGCCAATTGGAAGGTTGGTGGTTCAATCCCTGGCCCTGCAGTCCCATGTAGAAGTGTCCTTGGGCAAGACACTGAACCCCGAGTTGCTCCCGATGCTGCGCATCGGAGTGTGAATGTGTGTGAGTGTTTATCTGATGAGCAAGTGGCACCTTGTACGGCAGCCTCGGCCAGTGTATGAATGTGTGTGAATGGTGAATGTATCCTGTATGATGTAAAAGCGCTTTGAGTAGTCGTTAAGACTAGAAAAGCGCTATATAAATACACATTTACATTTAATCTGCAATGGAGGACGGGGTACCGGTTGAGTCGGTACCATTAATGGAAAAACACCATTATCCAGATGTTAGTGGCCTAGAACTGCAACTGACAGTGGCAGTGTCCTGTAATGATGTAATTCACGGCCTGTTTCGAATATTACTGTAAGCCCTCAGCTGCTTTGCTGTTGATCATTAATCACATTTGACAGGCAGATCTGATATTTCCTACGTGTTCGGTATACGTGCCGGCATCTGCAGGCAAATGCAACGTGCCAGATGCTGAGATTACTCTCCCTTCCTATCTTATTGCCTTCCTTCCATCCTTCCTTCGGCTCAACGTTCACTGGATGTAAGGTGATAAAGACAGAACACGGGCTGATTGAGTGACAGAATCACTGTTTGGGCTAATTACCAGATGAATCTGGTGCATTATAGGGCAGGGTAATATGATACATGTTACTAGTCTGCAAAAAAAACAATTGTATTTATTTTATGGTTTGACTACAAATTTTACAAATGTATTGTGACTCATCAGAGGGAAGGGACTGGAACACGTATTGATCTGCAGTCTTTATTAGTGAAAATACACATACTGACAGTACTGTGGCTTCATCAGTCATATTAGACAAGGACACGGTCCATATACTGTATTCAAAGTAAAAGTCAAAGTACTTTTTATTGGTCTCCCTAAGGAGAAATTTGCTTTGGACACTGAGCAACTTACTTAGCTGCAAAAGTTACGGACATAACGTCAAGCACAGGGTTAAAAACAATTAAAGGACAACATACAGCAAACATATATGGGCTACTCGAGGGCCTGTGCAAATTGCAGATTTACGATGTCTTATACTAAATAAGATAAAAGCCATACTTCAAAACAAAACCAATTTCATTCATTCACAGTCACAGATATACATAAAAATAATCATAGTCATACATTCATCTCTGTTCATTAATGAGCTTTACTGCGATAGGTAAAAATGAGTGCTTATATCTGTTATATTTACACAAAGGAACCCTGTACCTCTTTCCTGAATTCAACAGCTCAAACTGTGAAAACAAATCATGAGAGTTATCAGACAGAATGGTCTTAGCCTGCCTGATTGTTGCCTGTTCAAAAAGTTCCTGCGGGTTGAGAGGTGCAGGTGTTCCCATAATTTTACCTGCCGTCTTAACCAGATTAAAAATGTACTGTCAAATTCCCAAACCAGCTGGTAATACCATACCGAAGAATTGACTCTATTGTTGCTCTATAGAAGATTAACATAATATTTTTACAGACCCCAAACACTCTAAGCCTGCGCAAGAAGTGGAGACGCTGATGAGTTCTGGCACAGACATTTGTTACATGTGTGCACCAACTCAAGTCCTTGTCAATGTACACTCCTAGATATTTAAAAGAGGACACCTGCTTGATGTCATGACCATGGATGGATACAGAGATCTTGTCTCCAGCTGATCTGGGATCTAGCAGCATTTCCAGAGTTTTGCTTGTGTTAATATGAAGTTGGTGTGAATCACACCAGTTGACAAACTTGTCCACAGCAACCTGATGGACGCTTGTGTTGCTTTCTCTAGTAAGCAAACTGAGAAGGACAGTGTCATCTGAAAATTTTACTATATGTTGGTTTGGCTCAGAGCTGATGCAGTCATTGGTGTACAATGTAAACAAGAGGGGAGAACTGACACACCCTTTGGGGCGCCAGTGCTGCACATGGTTATATCAGACTTATTCATCTATCCATGGTAGACTGAACAGTATGTGAAATCTACTGGACAATAGATAGATAGATAGATAGATAGATAGATAGATAGATAGATAGATAGATAGATAGATAGATAGATAGATAGATAGATAGATAGATAGATATTGATCCCAAAAAAATGGGAAATTATGGTGTTACAGCAGTCACACAGCACAGAATAGAAATATAAATGAAATACTAGGATATAATATACATACATATATACATGAAATAATAATAACAATAGGAATAAAAAAGAACAAATATTTGAATATATACAGGATGTGGAAACAAAATGTGCAACTACTTAAATAATATGCTAAAATGTTAAAATGTATGCTAAAATGTAAATAAACCAATTGTGCAGGTTGCATTAGTGCAGTTTTGTGGTGTCTCAGAGTCTAATCTAGCGCCCAGTGATGACAATGTTTTATTGCCTGTGGTAGGAAAGATTTCCTGTAGCGGTCCGTGTGGCATCGAAGCTGTCGGAGCCTCTTAGAGAAGCTGCTCCTCTGTTGGACCAGTGGAGGGTGGAGAGGGTGGTCAGGGTTATCCATGATAGATAACAGTTTGTACAGTGACCTCCTCTTCACCACAGCTTCAAATGTGTCCTGTTTGCAGCCGATCATGGACCCAGCTTTCCTGATCAGTTTGTTCAGTCTGTTTGTGTCGCTGGCTCCGATGCAGACGGTGGGGGGGGAACAGAGCACTGGCCACAACAGACTGGTAGAAGATCTCCAGCATTCTGCTGCACACATTGAAGGATCTCAGCTTCCTCAGGAAATAGAGTCTGCTCATCCCCTTCTTGTAAACAGTAGTGCTGTCGATCTTCCAGTTCAGCCTGCTGTCGTTGTCACCCAGGTATCTGCACTCCTCCACCATGTCCACGTCACTTCCCAGGATGCAAAGGGGCTGCGGAGCCGTTCCCTTCCTCCTGAAGTCGATCACCATCTCTCTGGTCTTATCCACGTTCAGCAGGCGGTTCTTACCAGACCACTCAACAAAGTCATCCACCAGTGCGCTGTATTCTCCCTCCTGTCCATTCCTTACACACTCAACAACTGCAGAGTCATCAGAAAACGTCTGTAGGTGACATGACTCTGAGTTGTACTGGAAGTCTGTGCTGTATAAGGTGAACAGAAAAGGAGACAGCACAGTCCCCTGGGGGCCCGTACCACTCACCACCACACCACAGAAGGTCACCACTCACCACCACATAAGACAGAACACGGTCCAGAAGGACCAACTGTGGTCTCTCTGTCGTAGTCAGTGATCCAGGAGACTGTGGACGCACCGACACCCGCAGCTTCTCACCTAGTAGCAGTGGCTGGATGGTGTTGAAGGCACTGGAGAAATCAAAAAATGTGATTCTCACATTGCACTGCCATCCAGGTGCAAATTGAGCTCGCTGCAGAAGATAGATGGTAGGCCAAGACCTACCTACATACTCTGTATGTCATCATCATCATCATCAATCAATAAGTGTGACCCTGATCTCATCAGAGATGGCTCTCCTTCCTTCTCTTCTTTTTCCTCCTCCTCCTCTTCTTCCAACTCTTCCTCTTCAAACTTGTCCTTGTTGTCCCCAAAGCAACAAAAAGCAAGTTACTTTTTTGGGGTTTTAGGTAGAGAAAGTATTTTATGCAATTGAAAACTGAGTGAAAGGCTAGCTCCTGGTTTTGGAGAGTTGGTGTGTAGTTCAGCTCTGTGGGAGAGAGGTTTCAAAATGTGTGTGACATGTGTAGATGTTGTGTGTAAGCAGTTGTAAAGAACTGTAACAGCAGACCACATATAGATCTATTAATATTATTACACAGATATACTGTATGTATATATTTTCAAAATAAAGTATAAAAATTGCAAATACTGCGGCAAACTGATACGATGAATCATACAAA
The DNA here is from genome assembly GCA_026937815.1 of Etheostoma perlongum. Lineage (NCBI taxonomy): Eukaryota > Metazoa > Chordata > Actinopteri > Perciformes > Percidae > Etheostoma > Etheostoma perlongum. The sequence continues at coordinate 41,536 of JAEKDQ010000224.1, read as the reverse complement.
TTCAATTCTTTAGGATAGGTTCACATTTTTTTTCATGTCTGCCCATGTGAGCATTTAAACTGTTATGGTTGCTGTAATCGTTCAGCCCAGCCCTGTCTACTTACGTAGTTTGTCCCAGATTTCCTTTCTTTTAGATGTATCACAAATACTTTTGTATTTCTCTCAAAGATTGCATGGGTTGAGGTAAATGGATGGGTCAAACAGAAACCAAAAGACAACGTTGACTTTTTTTTGTAATTTAACTTACCTATGTACCTTATGTGATGTAACAAACTTTTTTTTTTTAACCCAAACCTAACCAAGTAGTTTTGTTTTCAATTCACATATTCACACATATTTCCCTCAGGAGTTGGTAGGAACCAAAAACTGAGCTAAAAGAGTCTATATTAGACTTACATTTCTCAGGCAACTCTATACGAAGCTTACACTTTGAGTTTTTGATCAACATGATGAGGAAAGTGTTGATACTGAACATATCAGTGAAATATTCACTTACAGTATTTTTTATTTGTTTTCCAGAGATGATCTGCTTTTGCAATATTTCCCAGCAATTAGAGCATGATTAAACCTGTTTATGAATGCAGCACCTGCGTTGTGTATGAGCCACAGAAAAACCTTTAAGTTGATTTGGAACTCAGGTGATTTTGTGAGACTGCCCTTCCCCAAAAAACAACCTCATAGGTCATTTGTAAAAGCAATTTACCCTACATTTATATGCTACATGGGATACACAGAGGCTGGATCAAATTTTCCTTCGTAAAGGCTGCCTCAACGCTCTTATTTCTGCCACGAGGAACAAGGAGCGAGCATCAAGGAGCTATGATCGAGGATGCATGGCTTCCCGGAAGCTGTGCAGCTGGAAGCCGTTTCTAACTCTGCCCATCCACCCGACAAATTCATGTGACGCTTCAGAGGAAATGACGTTAGATGGGTCAAACAAACACTGGCCGTGACGTATGACCTACTGTACGTCACATAAACACGTAACATAACAAACTATTTTAACCACTGAGCCAACCCAGCCACGCGTTGTCTTTTTCTAACGTTTTTGTCTCCTTTTTTTGACATTTCTGTTGCCTTTTTTTACATTTTTGTCGCCTTTATTTAATGTTTTTGTCACTTTTGTTTGGACTTTTCTGTTGCCTGTTTTGACACTTGTCACTTTTTTTGGCGTTTTTGAGGCCTTTTGTTGAGTTTTTGTCATCTTTTGTTGACATTTCTGTTGCCTTTTGTTGACATTTTTGTCACCTTTTTTATGTTTTTGTCAAACAAACAATTTTAACCCACACAATAATCTTTTTGTAACCCTAATCAAGTATTTTACAATGTCAACCACGAGTTCAAAATAGCGACCATTACATTAAGCATGTGTTGATCTGCTTCCACCGGTAGGATCCCTTTTTTGGGAAACGCTCCTGTATTTTATTATGATTATAATTTTGGCCATTGTTAGGCCTTTAATTGACAGGACAGCTGAGGACAGGGAAGGGGGAGATAGGGGAGGAATGACTTGCAGCAAAGGGTCGCAGGTTGGAATAGAGGTGAGGAATTGAGCCGACATCATTCAGAGATGGGACACTTCTGAAGACATTACAATGTTTGAGGATAATTTCCTTTTTCCTTTTTATTGAGGGGGAAATTAAAAAAATCACTCTGTTAGAACACATTACACACATGCATGTATGCTGACATCTCTGGGGATGCTGCTACTGTGAGTGGGGGGAAGGGGGGGTTCATTGCCTTGCTCAAGAACACAGTAAACAACAGTGCCCAGGAGGCAAACTGGCCACGACCCTAACTTACAGTTCAAGTCTTGATTCTGTTGCCAACCCAACCCCCTAAGGACTGAGCTACACATGTGGCTGGTTATTAAGGTAGTGTAAAAATGAACTTCTACAACTTTGGCATTGTTCATCTTTGTGTGTTTGTATGCTTTCCCTTCCCATTAGGTGCTGTCCACAGGGAGAAAGAGCTGAGTGATGCGTGTTCAGTAGATTCTAATTCATTGACAAATTAAGGCCAGCAGATGGCGGACTCCCTCCAAGCTGAGACTCTGGAAGTTTCCTCCCTAATTTGGGGGGTCACGGTGAGCTTCAGATTGTGGTCTATTTGTTTGGATCATTAGCAGCTTAAATCCCAGTCCAATTACCTGCAGAGGTAGGGAATACGCTGTAATGTGACTGATTATCCCTTACACAGCCAAAAATGTGGAGAATCAAGCACAGGTGTAAAGATTTAATAGGCTGGAGTTTATCGAAATAAAACAATTTATTTATGTTGGTTTTGAATATGTGTTTGGTTTGATCAAAGATGCCATGTCATGTTCAACAATCATATATTTCACATCCAGGTTTTACATGAAAAAACACAGAATTGTGTGTTTGTGTCTACTGTCACGTTTATGATGTCTATGAGATGCTGGCACGACCCCCCCCTGGATTTACCTTGTGATCCTGTGGAGGGGCCCGACCCCCAGATGGGGAAACCCTCCTCAAGCAGCGTCAACAGTAAAAATACTGCTAATACAATAATGCATCAGTATTGACAATTTAATAATGTCATGCAGAACGTGTACTTTACTTTTGATGCTTCAAGTTCTTTTGCTGAAAATATTTCTTAAAACGTATATAGGATTTTTATTGTCGGACTTGTAATGATGTGTTTTCACGTTCATTTACGTTACTTTTACTTATATAAAGGATCTGAATACTTCTTAAGTAAGCACTTATCACAGACAGAGTCACAAAGTGCTTCACAGGCAAAATAAATACATACATTAAAACAGATCAATAATCATAAAAAGCACAATAAATCACAGTAAATTGTAGTATAACACGAGAGCATAAATATGAAATATTACAGTCAGAAATGTGGCTAAATGAATGCCTGACTAAAAAGATATATCTTGCGGTGAAGAAAGTTACTTACCACTCCTGTAAAACAATTAAATTATCAGGTTTAATAGATAAATACAATGGAATGTCATCTGCATAGCAGGGATATGGAACACCTTAAATTTACTGATAATGTGTCCAAGTGGAAGCATATAAAGGAAGAATAAATAAATAAATAAATAAATAATCTGTCCCAGAACTGAACCCTGGGTCACTGGTTTTATGTATGTGTCTCCTGCATCGGAACCATTGTCTCATAATATGTCCTTTGACTTGTTTTGTCCCTACCAGGGATTTGGAGGAATTAGAAATGCATGCACACATGGCGTTATTCCATTACATGGTACTTTTTTCCATTGCAGATTAGTACCGCCTCCTGCATGAGGTGAGCGTAGCTGGTTCGTAGCTTGATGCTACGAAGCCATCATCATCATCATTGACTCCCATTTATTTTGACGTCCCTTTGACAGCAAATAACTTTACATCTGAAGCATTTAAAGACTCTATTTGTCCGTTGTCTGCTACCAGAAGACTTACAACTTTTACGTCTTCAAGCTCAGTTGGCGGCTGCGCAGTAACACTCAGCATCACGGGATAAGAGCTTCAGAGCTACACACACACACACACACACACACAGTTGTGCGGCTCAAAACTTGTACAAGAACTGTGTCTACTTGTGCAACACTAATTATGTTTGTGTTAGAACACATTACACTCAACCCCCCCCCCCCCCACGTTGAAACTAAACCTCCGCCCTTGAACCGAAACCCTGGTCACGGCACTGGTGGTCCATTGGGTCCCTTCTTTGTCGCTGTGGGACCGGGGATGAACCCTATGGAGCAGGGCAGCAGCTATCGGTCCTCCCCCTCCCTCCCTCCCTCCTCTTCTTCTCCTCATTGTCCCGCTCAACGGGAAACACGGAGAGAGAGAGAGAGAGAGAGAGCGAGAGAGAGAGAGAGAGAGAGAAAGAGAGAGACGAATTTCTCTAGTGGTGCACCAGGGGAAGCCTGCGCATTCAACCTGCCCAGCGCGTCTCTGAGCGCACACACTCTCCACATCCATCCCCGAGCAGCCTCACTGCAGAGGACCACGGAAAGCCGGTAGGTTGATTTCTCCTCTTTATCTTCTAGGTGCGTTTTTGTGCTGAGGTGTCATTTTATGTATGCAAGACCGGAGCAGAGACCTGCATTGAACCCGCGTAGAACTGCGTCTTCCCCGAGTTAATCTGGGCTCGAGACCCTATCCAAGTGTCTTGTTTTTTTTCCGCGCTCGGCTGAGTAACTTGGAGTTGAATAAAGGCATAAATAAATGCATTCACGTTCCCAGATATGACGCTTTCAAGCAGGGCTCACCGGAACGCTTTATGTTGGATCAGATATCAGTAACAGCGCATCGAAAGCGCAAAGTCTCCGGAGTAGGCTACAGTTCAGGTCGGAGAGAGCAGAAAGAGACAGGTGGTGCAGCAGCCTGTGGGACCAAAGTTTTATTGTAGTTTAGTCAAACAGAGCGCAGGATGCAGACTCTTCTGAGTGCAGGGAATCTGCTACAACATGTGCGCGAAGTTGATCATTCACAGAGCACTTTTTAATAATTCAGCTAAAAAGGATTTAAGGTCTCGTTTTAATTAAGGTTTGCCCAATTTTGCCAGAAAACGAATCAATTGAAACTAAATGAAAGTGTGTGAGTGACTAAAGGATAAAGGATAGCTTAAAGGGAGAGAAAAAACATACTTTTATTCTTCCATCATTTTCCATCTTGTTTTTTTTTCTATTTAGATGGAATTTTCCTCATAGATTTCAAACTCCACATTTCAAATCAGACCAGCGCGCTTAAGATCTCCAGGGTGTATTAAACAGATACTGTAGTACTCTGATGTACTTTCATTTTCTGTGTGTCCATATGGAGTAAAACGAGCCAATAACCAGAGGAGATTACCACATGGTCTAATGTGAGCAGAGACAGTCTGTCTTCTGTTGTATCAATCACTCCAAAGACAAGACAGAATAGGACAGTACAGTACAGTACAGAATAGGACAGGGCAGGATAGTACAGTACAGGACAGGACATGACAGGATAGTACAACAGTAGAAGACAGGATAGGAAAGGACAGGACAGGATAGTACAGGACAGTACTGTACAGGACAGGATAGTACAGGACAGGACAGGACAGGACAGTACAGGACATGATAGTAACATACAGTACAGGACAGGACAGGACAGGACAGTACTGTACAGGATAGGATAGTACAGGACAGGACAGGACAGTACAGGACATGATAGTAACATACAGGACAGGACAGTACAGCACAGGACAGGACAGGACAGTACAGGACAGGACGAGACTCTGCTGTATCTGTATCTGAGGTACTGTTCTGGTCTATACTGCTGCTGCCAGGGGCTTTGTTCCTCGTCTTTTCTCTTCTTTTTTTTTTTTTGATTTCTCTTCTCTGCAAGGTTATTTTGACAGATATTGCGAATGCGATATGATTCATGATATTGGAGGGAATGATCATTTTGTATCATCATTGCCATTTTTCATTGCCAAATATTACATTTTAAACGATTATAGTGTGATTTTTGCGAGGATCTGTACCAAACAAAGAGTTTTGCTTTAGTCTGTAGGATAGGATTTGTAGGCCGGCATTCAGAATGGTTTGACACAAATTTTCCCTTTAACAAATATTGCGATTTCCATAAAATTGTGATTAATTGTGCAGCCCTACCTCTCTTCTCTTCTCTTCACCCCCCCCCATACTCTGCAATTTGGAAATTGCACTAGTGCATATTGCGATTTTGATAAAATTGCGATTAATTGTGCAGCTCTGCTCTTCTCTTCTCTTTTCTTGCAGATCTCTTGATCTTGCAGATCTCTTGATCTTGCAGATCAGGGTGCAAATCTTATGTCGGCGCCTTTTTGTATCCATGAGAAAAAAAAAAATCTATTTCATTCCAGAATTCTGACATGGTAAAGATATCTGGATTATGTGCTCTGTCTATTTTAAGCATCAAGTAATTAAATGAGTTTGTTGTCGTACTTTACGCTTTAAATTATGATCTATAATTTACTCTAAAAGCTGTCATTCCTGGATATATGTATATATCATGCTCTAAAAATGATTTATTTTTCCAAAAAGCTTTGACTCGGGCAACTTTTTTCACACCACTGAGGATTTCATAGAGAAGAGAATGTCTTGTATGGCGGAGGAAAGTATGACTGAAAGCTTGTGAATGTATTAAATAGTCTCTTACTTAAAATAAAGGGATATTTTATTTATTTAACATGAATATAGTACTGTAAAGGGTAACTTGCTGTTAAAGAAAAGAAAGTGTGTGTAGACTTACAAAATACCAGTCTTTATAACAGCATACTATAAAATACAGCATAATGTGATTTCAGGTAAAATAATAAATTAAATGTACATACAGTATATTTCAGTAAAGCTTTAAGAGAATGAGATAGATCATATTGACTTCAGATCATTTACTATTACTGATCAACATGATAGAGAAGATTATATTGTTTTTAGACAATACTTTGCTTTAGAAATCATTAGTTTCCCTTGTGGATGCAATTCTGGGACTTTCAGCTCAACAGCTTCCCTTCTGCACATGTAGGCAGGTAGTTAGTTATCCCAACGCATTCTCACAAATGGGTCCGTATCATAGCTTGTTTTATACTGTCTATGATGATATTGTGCGATAATGTATTCACACCAAAACCTATGATACTCTATGAAATTCGGCTGGTCACGTGACGCACGGCTGGCTGGCTAGGGCTCCTTGACGCAGAGAGGCAGTTGCTAGCTGTTTAAGTCGCTACAGCTCTGTCGTATTAGCGGCAGTAAGTAGATGTCGAAAATTACTTTGAGAACACTGCAAGCTGCCGCTTGTTTTGGCGAAACAAAAGTTAAGATTAGGCACCAAAATGCCTAGTTAAGATTAGGAAAAAGATTGTGGTTTGGATTAAAACACTCCCAAGGAAGACACACTTCCTGATTGAAAGTCTATAGTTTTCCCCGGGAAGCGAACGCCGCTCTCTGGCTTTAGAGTCCTGTGTTTTAACACCCACCCATCCTCCACCAAAATGAAGTTTCTGTAGCTTTTCGAACAAATGGTTCATGAGAACAGGCTGGTTATCCATGTTGAGTTAACCACTGGTGTAACAAATCACAGACTGATGAGACCCCCTATTTTTCCCCCCCCCCCACCCCCCAGAGTACAGCTCCACACCTGGGGGTTTCAAACTTAAACGGGGTCAGGAGCATTTCCAAATGTCTCAGTTTTAGGGGTTCTAAAACACTGGAGTAGTGTGGATGCCAGGCATTAAAGTAGGAAAAGATGTGTTTCTATGAAAAGTGCCTTTTGATAATATTTTGGTCATAGACCCAATGCAAGGGTACCTAATAAAATGAATGAGGCAAACTGAAAACCATGATCAACCCTCACGATTTGGAATGCATGTGAGTGAAATGACGTTTTACCATAATAATAGTGTGAAATACTTTTTACTGTTGTTGTTACTTAAAGTAGGCTGATAAATCTCAATGGAGAGTTGTTTTATTACAGTTCTTTCAGTATTAAATGGAAAGCATTTGTAAAAAAAAATATGGCCTGATCTGATCCGTGACTCAAAACCGTGATCCGATCCAAATACCCATAGCAAACCCATAGTTTGGAGTCTTGATACAATGCACTATATAAATAAGGGAACATTTTTGGATGGACTTCACTGGTGGATTACTGAATGGGCTCCAAGACCAGAGCCTGTTGACGCAAAATGACCACGAGGTTGTACAAAATGTCAACAAAGAGGTAACAGTTTTAGGTGAACTTGTAAAAGCCGTTGCGTAGAGGATGACGGGGGACACTGGAAGCAAAATTGTGGAAAGGGGGGCGTTGACGTGCCTTCTGGGGGCATTTCTTTTAAGGCAAGTTACACCAAAGGTTCATAATAATACTAGTTTACAACATTAAAACCTGTCAGTTTACGCTACTGCGACTGGACGAGACGGTGGATCTTAACTCTTCTTCTTTAGTGTTTCTTCAGGCTTTGTGTGCTGCCTTCATGCTAATGAGACGTCAGAGTATCATCTTATATAACCTCCGCACCGCAGCGTTATAAATTGGTCTTTTCCTGAACTTTATAGTGAAATGTTATCGTCTTTAAAGGGCCAATGTGTAGGAATTTCTCCCATCTAGCGTTGAGATCGTATATCGCAATCAACTCTCTCGCACCACACAGTTCAAAGTACGTATTACAGCTACGGTAGACTTCAAGCCTCAAAAAGCCGCTTTGAGATGGTGCATGACTATGGAGAATCATAAAAATTAGCAAGTTTGTACACATTACTACACATTGGACCTTTAATAAGTCTATGAACATAGCTGTCGAACCTTTGCAATCAATGAAATGATTTCTGATAACAATAATAACCATCATAACAAAAATGGGGCCTAGCCAGCCACCAATAGGGTTTTGATGCAGGCCTATTTGTACACATAATATATACATGTAATATATGGTTGCAAAATAACCGTATATTACATATCATATATAAAGCTGCGACATCACCAAAGAAGAGTAGTAGCGAAGTAGTCTCGCAATGCCTGACCTATCTCAACGGCGCTGTGGAGGAAGGCCTTTATACCTCATGTATAAACGTTGCGTACGCTGGTTTTCATGGATACTTTGTGACTTTGTGAAAAATTAACTTTATGTGAGAATGAATGCGGGCCGTCGCGAATTCAAACTGAAAAGTGACAAAAATCACCAAACATTACAAAATTACGTTTCCACTTCACTTACTGGCATACTGTATGTCTGTGATGTTGACTATAAAAGAACATAATTATATCCACTGATACTCCATAACAGTTTAATCATTTATGTGGATAATGTTTCACATCTTTCACACTAATAACCATTTAATTCTACAGCTACTTAACCTCTGTTAAACATAAGGATGGGAAATGAATTAAAAATCCACTTAGAAAATATTTCAGTCATCCTCCGTATTTCACATGAATGAAATATCTTACTTACTGCGCAACAGAAAGATCTGCATGGAAAAATGCAATAGTATGTGTAGTTGCAGAAGCTCAGACATCCATGGCGTACAGGAGGCTGGACACATGGATCCATCTCCCCAGGAAAAACCTGTGTCGGAGGGGGGGTGATGTGCAAACTCATGTGATGTGTAATTGAGCTTGTGGATGATTTGTAAGTGAACAAGGTGTCCACCAAACACTGGGCCGTCTTGACTGCCTTGATTCTGCACATATCTCTGTTACTGCAGTCCTATTTACTATTTCATTATTTCATCCATACGTTGTCACCTGCCATGGAGACGCTGGTCTCACTAACCTCTCCTCCTCTGAGCCGGGTCTCCGTTTCAGTTTCACTGAGCGTACATACTCTTAGAAAATAAATGACACTACATCAGTGAGTTCAAACTGCTTAACTGCCAACGTCACAAGATTTATTATTAGGGGTCCAAGCCCGAGGCTGCGTGTACCGCGTGTTACGCGGTTCACACAGCAGGGCTGTGGAACCCTATTGTTTTACTAGGGATTATTTTTCCTCCTATTTTCCATTATTCTTCTCCGCATAAACCTGACGCTGCAGCCTAAACCGTACATGGTGGCGACGCGCCATTTTCAGGACTGGTCCAAAACTCCGCAAAGACCTCAGACGAAAAATGTTTACCCACGTCCACCACTAGGTGGCGCTATAGCAGAAAAAACGCGTTTGGCCCTATAACTCCCAAACCGTACATTGAATATTTAAAAACCTTATATCCACGCGTTCCCTGGATCCTACTGAATCTCATGATTTAAAAATCGCGATATATCGAAAACCAACTTTTTCAAACTCCTCCTAGACCGTGCAATGGATCGGCACGAAACTTGGCAAACAATATCTCCAGACCAACCTGACACAAAGTTGCATAAAGATTTTTATAGCATAAAAAATGTACGCGCAAAAAACAAATTTGTGTAGCTAACTACTGAAAACACCGAATTTAGCATATCTCGGCCAAAATATATGCTACCAAAGCCAAACTTTAGAATATTACTTGCTATGACCCTCTGAGGCTCTGAAACAAATTTCACAAACATTAGCCACTAGGGGGCGCTACAGATACAACAAGTTTATATCTCATGAACCGCTCATCCAAATTTTACAAAATTTGATGGGTACCATATAGGCCCACTCCTGAGGTGGTCCTTACAGTGGGGTACTGATTGGTTAAAGTGGGCGTGGCCTATGGGCCAATGTCTGGATTAACCACTTCCACTAAAGTGAATTACTTCAAATTAACAGGGTAGATGTACAGTGGGTAGCTGACCTGACCTACCGAATATTACACTTGTGGAACAGTAGGTGGCGCTACAATGACGTCAAACGTGTTTTTGCCTATAACTCCTACATTATACATCTCACATTAAAACTCTTGATGTCCACGTGTTCACTACATCAAGCTGAGTCAAAAGATATAGGCTGCGCCCATTTCCGTTTAAGCGCAAAACCAACTTTTACGAACTCGTCCTAGGCCATGCGACAGATCTGCACGAAACCTGGTGTATAGCATCGGCAGATGGCCCTGACAAAAGTTGCATAAAGAATTTTTGCTACGTAATTGTGTGCGCATTTGACGACCAAGCAAATTTTCTGTAGTAAGCTACCAAACACATATCATATCATATCTCGGCCGAATTAAAAGGTATCAACATATCACTTGTGAGCAGTGTTGACCATGCCTTTCCGATGCTCTGTACCAAATTTGGTAAAGATGAGCCATTAGGGGCGCTATAATCAACATTTATTGGTTTTGTCAAAATACTCAATGCATTTAAATGGGAAATTTGGTAAATTGCAATATCTCTGCCACAATAAATGCTATCAACACCAAACCTGTGACAATTGTTTGGCATGTCGCCCGGAGGCTCTGTACCAAATTTGGTAAAGATAGGCCATTAGGGGGCGCTATGATCAACGTAGACAATTTTGGGCCATTTTATCAAGGTTTTGTATCCAGCCTAGGAGACCAGAGTTTTTCTGGGTCATTGCGCTATTAATCCGCACCGTTACATGCACCTCGATGTTTCCCGACGTTTGCCCTTCCGCTTTTCGCTTTGGGTTCCACTTTCGTGCGCTTTCCGGTCGCCGGGTCGACTGGCGCGGGGAGGCTTGGACCCCGTTGTAACTGCGTGCAGTTCTAGTTATTATTTTTTTCCGTCTGCGGCGGGATAACCCGTTGTGATTGGAAGAATTTGAAGAATTATAAGAATATATATTTCTAGGAGGAGGCAAGGTGGGGTCGGTGGCTCGGACCTGTTGCAATGAATTTCTGCTCAAAATATTGGAATGGGCGCATACAATTGCAACTACATTTACTGTAGTTTATTGGACATTACGGGAAAGTAAAATCTAAGGACATTTGAACAATTTTATAAAATGTATAATTTAATAATATAGTTATGACCAGGGATGAGCGAGTACAGCATTATTTGTATCTGTATCTGTTTATTACATGAATTATCTGTATCTGTATCTGTACTCGGACTGGGCGGGGCCTAACCCGGAAGTGGGCAGAATTTAACCCGGAAGTGGACAGGATTTAACCCGGAAGTGGGTCGGGTTGTCTTGAAATGGGCGGGACTTTAACCGGTATGCTATTTTAAGCATGCAATTGATATGGGTTGGTCATAAATTGTTATATTTATTGCTGATTAGAAAACTATTTACATGACAGCATCAGCATTGAGCTTCAGATCAATGGTGTTTGTGTGGTTGTGTGTGTTTGTGTGTGTATCTTAATTTTTAATATTATTTATTTATACCACAACTCCCTTTTATCTATTTTTTAATAAAATACAGCAAGAAAGTTTCAGACACTCAAAAAAAAACTGGTTAGCGCCAGCAGGATGTTTAAAAAAAAAAAAAAACTCCGACAGGCAAGCAGACTGAACAGACCCCCCGTTTACCAGAAATCTACCGGTTACTAAGTAAGTACTAGTTCGAACCAAAGTTAAAAACAAACCTGAAGCTGAAGAAACCGTAACGGAAAAGACACGTGGAGTGACTGAGGGAGAGTGAGAGCTGTTCACTTCTCCGTGTTCTGAGTGTTGAGTGAGCAAACGGCACACAGCAACCGAAGGAATCTGTGTGTGTGTAGGGAGGGGCGCTGGGACTAGCCTATCACAGAATAGTGTAGGGGAGGGGCGCTGGGACTAGCCTATGACAGAATAGTGTAGGGGAGGGGCGCTGTGACTGGCGCTGTGACTAGCCTGTCACAGAACGCAGACAGAGTCCGCCACCAAAATGAGGACCTTTATTCATTCCGAGTACAGATATTGACTCGCATAATAATATATAATATAATAATTGTACTCCGTACCGGATACTCGTTTCAGCCGAGTATCCAGCTCATCCCTAGTTATGACTGTGCAGTAGATGAAACCAATGCCAGAGGAGCGGGCTGTGGGTCCAGACCAGAAGACTGACATTCCCTCCTTAGAATGCACATTATATGTATATCACGCTCTCCTTGCTCAGTCCGTAGGGAGTTGGGTTGGAAACCGGAGGGTCGCAGGTTCAAGTCCCTGTACGGACCAAAGTATGGAGTGTGGACTGGCAGCTGGAGAGAGTGCCAGTTCAACTCCTGGGTCTGCCAAGGTGCTCTTGAGCAAGTTCAACCCCCCACACACACACACACACTCTGACATCTCTCCATTTGTGCATGTATAGGACCTAAGCATGTGTGTGTATTTCAGGCTTGTGTGTAGCGTGTAATAACAACAGTGTAAATTGTAATTTCTCCATAGGGGGATCAATACAGAGTATGAATTAAATTAAAAATTGCTCTGTCCCTGCAACCATACCCCTCCATGCCAAAACAGTGACAGAAGGTTGAAACTTTTAAAAAAAGATTGAAAAAAAACTGTCAGTGTAAAAATATATACGGAACTAAAAGAATAACATGAAGGAAAAACAATCCAAAGACATGTGAGGGAAAAATACTTTTTTTTTAAAGAAAAGGTTTCAGTGCCAGTGTTTCCTTTTTCAATGTCAAATTTAATTTTTGATGCCAAAACAAACTTGTCTATGTTCTAGCTCCGTATTTTAATTTTGTCTCTCACTTCTATATGATTTAATGAGATAAATCGCTTTAGGCAGGGTATATCAGTAATGCCATAATTTAATATGGCAAGTAGACAGATCTGACAGATATAAGGAATTAAGTTAAGAGTGGACAGAGGATGCTGTTAATCTTGTGAGCTAAATATTCAGTGGTCCTGTGCAGCCTACATGATCCACAAAACTGCTTTTGGGCCCAATGTCTTGTAATTCTGCAGCATCTGCTAATATATCTTTCTGTCTCACACTGGCAGTGTGAGGGGCTGTCGCTGTCACATTCATGACAGAAACACATTTCAGCATGCACGCACACACCTGCATACACATCAACCTGTGTGCACACACAACACACACGTAATGTAAAACCCATTCACCGAGCATTGCCCATGACAAAACAACCGCAGTGTGAAGTGTGAAATGTGTATCTGTCACGTCAGTGTGCTGTCAGCGTGTGAGGTTGCATTGAATGAGGACTTGAGATGGCAAGCCGACATCGCATGGTGGTCCAGGTGGACTTTGCCAAAAGCTGCCTGTCCCCAAATTATCACCTCCGTCTCCAGCATCACCGTTATCTCAGCAGCCGCCACATCCCCTGAAAATGAGCTGCACAGCTAAATCCATTTTTAATGGGCAACACAAATGTGCAAACCTCACATACCAGGGACAGGGATTTAAAGGATTTTATCAATTCAGTGTATTATTTCATATCTCTAGAGCAAAATAAAGACCATACTGTACACAATGGAATATACAGGAACAACAAGAAACATGCAACCTGACTAAGATTATGCCTAACATCCATTTTCATTAAGCTTCCTATTTAAGGTGAAAATGTTGTGCTCAGGCTGCTTTTGTGGTGTTGAATGCTGTGGCTGTGAATAACCCGATTTACTGAAGTAAGTACTATGGAAGCTGGAAGGGATGTGGAAGTTGCCTGGGAGCTTTTAAAAATGAGTTCTACCATTTAATAGAATGCTTTGGTATCAAAACATACTGGTGTGTGCACACCCCCTAAAATCAGGGGTTGCCTTTTGTATGTATGTATGGAGGACCATGTCTTTCATATTTAAAAATAAATACAGAAATAAATAAATGCTCAATAAATAAATAAGCACACAATTAATTGCCCCAAAAAATACAATGAAGAAATAAATGTAGGTAGAAATTAAATTATACAGTGAGACATAAATGTATATATCTCTTTTAATTAGCTTCTTTATTTATTCACCTTTGTAATAATTACCTTATTTATTTATTGTCCGTTATAATCTTCAACTTTATTTATTCCTTACTTATTTTTTAAATGTATTTATTTCTGTGTGTGTTTAATTTTTTTGTCTGTTTTATTCTTCCGTTGCATTTTCTACCCTATTTATTTTCACCCTGGTATTTATTTCTGCCTGTCACTTTTACATTTCTGCCTGTCACTTTTACATTTCTACATGCATTTCTGCCTCATTATGCAAATGAGGAGGGGCTGGTCTTAAGGGGTTAACTTCTGCCCATTGGTTGGTTAGCATTTTACTCCCTCGGTCGAATTTACATGCCACCGGCCACAGACACAACACAGATGGCTAGCTACGGTGAAGTTGTCAGTGAGCTCAGGCATTTAGCAACTGTTTTTGAAAACAATGCTAACGTTATAAGTATTGACTTTATAATTTTTCGTTTTAGGCGCTCTGACAGAAACGTGTGTTTCAGTCAGCGGTGTCGTGGTGTACTGCCCCTTTGCCGCGGGGAGTGTATCCCCTGGCAGCTGGGAAAGAAGGTTGAACAAAAGCGCATGCACACATAGGGGTCGGGCTTCTGCTGCCCGTGTCAAATTGTTTTGTGGTAACCCTGCCGAGTCTTCCACGTCCGCTGTTTTGTTCCGTTTAATTCAAAGTGCAGCAGTTAAACAATTCGAAGGGCAGCAGAATGGGATACTCAATATCATTTTCACCTGACATGACTGCATGTCAGGTAGCAGGGCCAGGGGATACACGAACGTCTGTCCCTCAGGCTCTCCACCTCTCCTCTCACGTGCTCCGACAATGCTGACTGAAACACACGTTCTGTCAGAGCGTCTAAACGAAAAATGATAAAGTCAATACTTATAACGTTAGCATTGTTTTCAAAAACAGTTGCTAAATGCCTGAGCTCACTTTACCGTAGCAATAGCCATCTGTGTTGTGTCTGTGGCGTGTGGCATGTAAATTTGACCGAGGGAGTAAAATGCTAACCAACCAATGGGCAGAAGTTAACCCCTTAAGACCAGCCCCTCCTCATTTGCAAATGAGGCAGAAATGCATGTAGAAATGTAAAAGTGACAGGCAGAAATGTAAAAGTGACAGGCAGAAATAAATACCAGGGGTGAAAATAAATAGGGTAGAAAATGCAACGAAGAATAAAACAGACAAAAAATTAAACACACACAGAAATAAATACATTTTAAAAAATAAGTAAGGAATAAATAAAGTTGAAGATTATAACGGACAATAAATGAATAAGGTAATTATTACAAAGGTGAATAAATAAAGAAGCTAATTAAAAGAGATATATACATTTATGTCTCACTGTATAATTTAATTTCTACCTACATTTATTTCTTCATTGTATTTTTTTAGGCAATTAATTGTGTGCTTATTTATTTATTGAGCATTTATTTATTTCTGTATTTATTTTTAAATATGAAAGACATGGTCCTCCATATGTATGTAGTTTCTTTCACTGTAAAAAAAAAAATATGTTTCAGTTATTGTCAGCAATACATGTTGTGTTAACCCCAAAAAAATATGTTCGTCCAAGGGACTTAAAACATTGTGTTGTTCTGACTATTGCTTTGCAAGTTGCCAGTTGCTATTAGTTTCTATAAATCATTGGGAATTAGTTGGAGGGACTCATTATTTTTGGACGGTTATTGTTACTTTGGCACACAATCCAGAAAGAGCTGTTCAAACTCAAAATAATTAATGCAACTACTTTAATTGTTATTTTAAGTTGATACAATTAAGCCTTTTTTTACAGTGTTCTCAGGCTGCATGACTTGGGGAGGTCCCTTATAAACCTCCATGTAAGATTGAGCTTCTTTTTATTGTCTTAATGTTTTGATTTATTGATAATTAACAAATATTTTTGATGCCTGTATGAACATGTTTGGGACTTTTATCAGTTTCGTTTACTTTGGTCAATTTGTCTAGTTTATAGTGACATATATCCTTATAAGCATTTATAACTTAATGGTTGATCCTTTCACAATTGGAAACAATTTGCTGAAGGGAACAAAACATAAATAGTAATTCATACAGTGAAGAAATTAAGTATTTGAACACCCTGCTATTTTCCAAGTTCTCCCACTCAGAAATCATGGAGGGGTCTGAAATTGTCATCATAGGTGCATGTCCACTGTGAGAGACATAATCTAAAAAAAAAAAATCCAGAAATCACAATGTATGATTTTTTAACTATTTATTTGTATGATACAGCTGCAAATAAGTATTTGAACACCTGTCTATCAGCTACAATTCTGACCCTCAAAGACCTGTTAGTCTGCCTTCAAAATGTCCACCTCCACTTCATTTATTATCCTAAATTAGATGCACCTGTTTGAGGTCGTTAGCTGCATAAAGACACCTGTCCACCCCATACAATCAGTAAGAATCAAACTACTAACATGGCCAAGACCAAAGAGCTGTCCAAAGACACTAGAGACTAAATTGTACACCTCCACAAGGCTGAAAAGGGCTACGGGGAAATTGCCAAGCAGCTAGGTGAAAAAAGGTCCACTGTTGGAGCAATCATTAGAAAATGGAAGAAGCTAAACATGACTGTCAATCTCCCTCGGACTGGGGCTCCATGCAAGATCTCACCTCATGGGGTCTCAATGATCCTGGTGAGAAATCAGTCCAGAACCACACGGGAGGAGCTGGTCAATGACCTGAAAAGAGCTGGGACCACCGTTTCCAAGGTTACTGTTGGTAATACACTCAGACGTCATGGTTTGAAATCATGCATGGCACGGAAGGTTCCCCTACTTAAACCAGCACATGTCAAGGCCCGTCTTAAGTTTGCCAATGATCATTTGGATGATCCAGAGGAGTCATGGGAGAAAGTCATGTGGTCAGATGAGACCAAAATAGAACTTTTTGGTCATAATTCCACTAACCGTGTTTGGAGGAAGAAGAATGATGAGTACCATCCCAAAAACACCATCCCTACTGCGAAGCATGGGGGGTGGTAGCATCATGCTTTGGGGTGTTTTTTCTGTACATGGGACAGGGCGACTGCACTGTATTAAGGAGAGGATGACCGGGGCCATGTATTGCGAGATTTTGGGGAACAACATCCTTCCCTCAGTTAGAGCATTTAAGATGGGTTGAGGCTGGGTCTTCCAACATGACAATGACCCAAAGCACACAGCCAGGATAACCAAGGAGGGGCACTGGAAGAAGCATATTAAGGTTCTGGCGTGGCCTAGCCAGTCTCCAGACCTAAACCCAATAGAGAATCTTTGGAGGGAGCTCAAACTCCGTGTTTCTCAGCGACAGCCCAGAAACCTGACTGATCTAGAGAAGATCTGTGTGGAGGAGTGGGCCAAAATCCCTTCTGCAGTGTGTGCAAACCTGGTGAAAAACTACAGGAAAAATGTGTGTATCAGCTGTATCATACAAATAAATAGTTAAAAAATCATACATTGTGATTTGTGGATTTTTTTAGATTATGTCTCTCACAGTGGACATGCACCTACGATGACAATTTCAGACCCCTCCATGATTTCTAAGTGAGAGAACTTGCAAAATAGCAGGGTGTTCAAATACTTATTTTCCTCACTGTAGTTTCCACTACTAGATATGAAGTTAGTGTAGTCATGTCTTTAAGTTACGTTTAACGCACTGCAAATGAAGAAAACACTGGACTCAAGAATTTTTTTTTTTATTATCTAATTCAATTTGATGTATAGTATGAAATTGAGTCATCTCAATACACTTTATCACTAGAGATAAAGTAGGTCTGGACCGCACTTTCAGCGTTTTACTCACTAAGGGTAAATTTAGTCCACAAAATATGCAATAATATAACGAAAGTTAAGATTATGGCACCAAAGCGACACGTTAAGATTAGGAAAAAATATAGTGGTTTGGATTAAAACAATAAGGAACATGCATTTCCTGGGTGAAAGACTTAGGTATTTACCAGGAAACAAACTCCACTCTCTGGCTTGAAAGTCCTGTATGTTAACGCCCACCCATCCCCCATCCATCCATCCATCCATCCAGCCATCCATCCATCCTCCACCCCGACTTCCTCCTTACACTGTGAATACAGCAAAAACAACGTGGAATGCTCATGCATTACAGTGCTTAACTTTTTGTTTCGTATCCTTTTTGGATGAATGGTTCATAAGAACAGGCCAGAATTAGTGATGGGCATTTTTCATTATTTTCTGACATTTTATGATCAATTCAATTATAAAGGAAATAGATTACGACATTATCAGCCCATGAATTACCAGGAAACTGTGAAAAATGACAAATGCAAGTTGCCAGACAAGGTGACATCAACAGTCCAAAACCTGAAAATATTAAATTTCCAATGATATCAAACAAATAAAGCATCAAATCTTCCAATGTATGAAGCAGAAACTATAAATATTTGGCTTGATAGATGGCTTAAACTGTGAAATCCTTTTCATCACCGCCAATATTGCCAACACACTCTTCATATTAGCTCTGTTGTGTTCCTCTCAGGTTCGGAGGAGCTGCAGAGAAGAAGAAGAGGAGGAGGGAGGAGGTGATCGCTGTGAGGGTTTGAGCCTGTCAGCAGCCTCTCCTCAGGCCTGGACTATCTAAAAACAACAAGCAGCTAACTTCCCAATCCGACACCTCTTGCTGGTCCTGCCGCTCCGATCCGCTCCAGTCCCAGTGTCATGGCCTTCACCCTGTCAGAGATCATGGCAGCGAGACGGCAGCAGTCGCAGGCTCAGGCGCAAGCCCAGCGAGGCAACAGGACAGCGGTGGAGGTAGACGAATATAGCACCAACCCCACTCAGGCCTTCACCTTCTACAACATCAACCAGGGACGCTTCCAGCCACCACACGTCCACATGTGAGTCTAATATTGTGTTTTATGATTACTTTTCTCTCATTCTTCATTCTTTATTCGTTTTCTCCTCTTACTTTTTGGCAGAAACCTCACAGACAGGGCTCTTGAAATGACTGATTCCTAATAATTCTAGCAGTTGGTATAACGAATAGTGGAAATTTCAGTAACAATAAAGATAATGGAACTATGACTTTCTTCCACACTAAGATTACGTTTTTTTATCTTTATATTTTCTATATGCTATACCTTTCATTGCATTATTTTTCAGAACCCAACATGACCTTTGAGGGTTTTCTAGTTTTCCTTTGCATGTTTTATTTTTACATGTCAAATATAAAATCAAAAACAATATAATAAATATGTAATATTTTTGAGATTCAAACAAGAAGTTATTATTATCCATTAAAACAGTATTTTGATGTTGAGGCAATAAGCTTTTTTTGACTTTCGTTCCAAAAAGATGATGATTATGGAGTATGGAGCTGCAGTCAGGAGGACGTGGTTAGCCTAGCTTAGCATAAGACTAGGAGCATGGGGAAATAGCTGGCCTTGCTCTCTCTAAGATAAGCTGTAGTCAGTTCATGGATGTTGTTAGAGGCAGGCTTCAACTTCTAATTTTCCTGCTACATTTATATATTTTGTCATATTCTATTTTAGTACACCGTCTTCCCGTTTCTGGTTCTGCACTTGTTTTAATTAGCTGTGACTGCTGTTTGCTGTTATTGCAAACTCAACACTTCCTCTGTGTTTACCTGCTGTTTTATTAATTCAGCATATAGCATATATATTCAGCACTGATTCCATCATTACAATAAGAGTCATGTCATGCTCACCATCTGCTGCTCAAAAATGCTGTTTTTAGTTACTAAATAAATCACTATTGCTTCTACTTTGCAGTGAGAGAAAAGACAGAGAGAGAGAGAGAGACAGAGAGAAAGAGAGACAGACAGACAGAGAAGAGACAAAAAGAAAGACATGGAGAATTGTAGCAGAGGGTGTCGAGCAGGAACATGGAGGCAGCAGGTGACAACCACAGATCCAGAGCCAGAAACAGCAGGAAACTGCAGGAAGCAATAGGAGGAGAGAGGAGAGGGGCGAGAGAGCACAAGACTCCGGGAAAGGGAAGAAGTCGAGTTAGTAACATGCATTAATGGAATGAGGTTGCATACAGATGGAGAGAAAAAGGTTATAGGGACCAAAATGATCACGGTTTTCGGTATTATCGCTGCATTTTAAAAGTGTGTTCAATATGTTCAGAAAGCACTCATAGGCCTACACAAGTTGAAATAGTTTCAAAAAATGTACCAATGTTTATCATATTACAAAAAAATATACGCAATAGGCTTTTAAAACTACTGAAAACTGGCTGGTGGCCCGCTGCAGGGGGTCCGGTAAGAACTAGAACCAGTGATGTCCGACTCTGAGATCCAACTCCAACATGCAGTTAACTACGAAGTTGTATTTGACATTGAACATGTGAAGTTGTGAAATGTTTTGACTAAAACTTGGCTAAAATGACGAGACTTTTAGTCAACAAAAACCTGTGTGATTGTAAAACCCATTTCAGTTTAGCAAGCTACAGAATAGTTTTAACTTACGTTCTGGGCTACGGAGCTACATAACTTCAACAAGTCCAAACTTAGAAAATAAAAGAGTCTGTTGTCTTAGCTACGTTCTGTCCTCCAATCAAAAAGAGGACTCTCGTTACGGATTTGTCAATCATCTCAGGAGAGAGAGCAAATGTTACCGTTGTAACTTTTTTACAAGGCTGATAAATGCAAGGGGGTCAGCCTCTCCTCTCTAAGTGAAGCTTCCTATGGCGCCATTTTGATGCTAAAAAGCCATCACCCGCTGTTAGCATCCCATTGACTACCCTTCACTTTGGCGCCACTTTGACATTAACAGTAACGCTCAGCCATCATCAGAAAAGAGCTTCTAATATCCTTCACTGGTCGCTGTCCAGAACAACGGGATCTGTTGGTTCTTTTCTTTAACTGTCTATGGATACATGTCCTGAGTGCTGTCATCTCCTCCTACCGACATGATTCCAGCTTCAAGAAAAGAATGCATGTTGGATTTGCATATAAGAATTGGAAATGTATAAAGAGGGAAATCAATAAATGTGGCATTAGGAAATAAAAGTCCACGGAAATAAATAAATGTGGCATTAGGAAATAAAAGTCCACGGAAATAAATAAATGTGGATTTATGAAATAAAAGTCTCTTGAAATAAATAATTGTGGATTTATGAAATAAAAGTACCATGACACAATTAAAGTAAAACCTTTTAATGTATGTATTTAACTAATTTACATTTAATTATGTATGTATTTATTGCCTCATTTATTTATGAGTATGAAAGTCACCCATCTCAAGTGTGCATTTGACAATCTCACTGCATGCAATTGGATAACACTACGACCAATCACAACAATACACAGGGTGACGTATCCAGAGCCCCGTACGCTTATCTACCAGCGAAGCTAACTGGTAGATTAGACTGTCATCATCTGTTCAGCTCGTCTCTGGCCCTGCCTACATCAGATACACCGATGGGATTGGCCCAGCTCGGCTACAAGGTTAATGTGCAGCGTTACTCGATGCCAGAGTAACCCGCTGAGCAAACTCTAATTGTGCTCTCTGGATTTCCAGGGTACCAGGGCTGTTGTAATGCCGGTTTCTTTCAAAATAGAGATCTAGGTGACCATAAGGAGATATTCACTGAATTTGACCAAAAGGTTTATTGGATCATGAAGTAGGACATCATTTCCTATCCCTTTAACTGAACAAAAAAACTACAAAGTAGAGGCAACTGAAATTAATTTGTGAATAAATTAACAGTATTTCTGAGGAAAAGAGACACCAGAGTGGTGAATAAGACATCCATTGGACTAATTGAGTCAGTGGTGGCAATCATAATTTACCAAATGAGCCATGATAGTAGGTTACACATAAATTATCCATCTTCAATGTTGTGTACTTGGCTCAGTGTGAGAGTGTTCACAATTGGCCTTCTCTGACTAAAGCTGAAGTTCAGCTTTAGTTTTATTTTAAAGTTAAGTTAAGTGTAGTTTATATCACCGATGAAACAGTCTTTTTAACACTGCTATATTAAGAAAAAGAGTTCCCTGTGTAGCTCCGTAAAGCATCACGTAACATTTCATTACATGTCCATTTACTCAATAGTGGAAATGAAACATTTTTCATGAACCCTCATCTGTATTTCATTACTGTGTAACTCACACTTCCACATGGATGCATATCTCCTTTCCCACTTCCACTTGTCTCTCTTTCTCTCTTGTGGTGGGGTGCAGAGGAGGCAGAGTGGAAGGAGAGGCAGGGCTGGGTGTAATCATACCTGGAGGAGAGCTCACTAAAGTGGGCCACGGTTATTCACCAGCTCCCCTCTTCCCCCTGGAGACCCTGTGGATCTGCACACTCGCTGGAAATCCCACAGGACTCAACTCTTTTTCTATAGCTCTGCTTTTATTCTTTTTTCTATCTCTGCACATTTCTCTTTCTGTCTCTCTCTGCGCCGCGCTTTTATTGTGGCCTCTCGCTATGTCTCTTGTTTCCTCCTCTGCCTCTGAGTCTGTGGGGATGAGATTCTGCTGGATACTAATTCAAACTTCTTTCATTGTCTTCCTATTGTCTACCAGAGGGACTTTGCACAGAGTGCTATGTCTCTTTCCCCTGCATTGTCTCTCCACTAACTTTCTTGTCTTCTGTTGCTCTTCCCCGGTTCAGGGTGGACCCGATGCCCCACGACACGCCCAAGCCGCCAGGCTACACCCGCTTTGTGTGCATCTCGGACACTCACTCCCGCACCGACAGCATCCAAATGCCGTACGGAGATGTGTTCATCCACGCCGGAGACTTCACCGAGCTGGGACTGCCCTCTGAGGTCAAGAAGTTCAACGACTGGCTAGGTCAGCATCTCTGAAAGTTGTGGCTCTGGATCCAGGGGCGGGTCAGGGCCCTGTTTACTGTAACTAGGTTCCCCTTGTGACACTAGAATAATAAGGCCAGGGTCAGTGCCAGGCTAAATTTACCTCACTCTGGCTGCAATGCTGAAACTTTAAATAGCAGAGGATTCTTTGAAGTTTTCAGAATCTCTGAGCTTTTGCTCTAATTTAAAGAACCGTATCAGTGGTGGTTTTGCATGTCGTAGAATTTTGACTGCAAGTTAAAAATCTCCTTTACTTTACTGATGATCATTTCCAAGCATACCAATGCCATACATTTTTAATAGATTTCCTCGCTAGATAGATGTGAGCCTTTCTTTCCCTAGTTGATGCGTTCAAGGACGCTCTGAGAACATCAGAGATTTGATTCAGTGGCATATTTTTAAAATGTAAGAAGCGACCAGATTTCACAGTCTGCCCGTTGTTTGTTGTTTGTGTTAGGTAGAGAGCTCAAGAATGCAGTGCATTGTGGCAGCTGGTTCTCAAACCTTTAAGGAGTTTCGTGAACACACCACAAAGGAGAGGTTTTCAAAGGTTTTCTGTTTCCACACAATGATACATTTGACAAAAGAATGTCGTTGACTGAAGGTCTCTTGAAAAGAATTTTCCTAACCTATTGATATGGATTGAAACCATTGGATGCCTGGAATGAAGTAAAAACACTAATTTAAAACAGATGCATTGGAAAACAGGCCTATATGTGATTTTGGGTTAAATATGCAAACCCCACAGTATGGTCCTTTAAGTGTGATGTGATGTGTGAGTCTGGTTTGTGTTCAGCTCTGACAAAGACTGCAGGGACACCCCAGTTCATAACTGTAGGAGGAAACAAACCAGGCAAGAAAGGTTTTCAAAAGCCTAAATGATCGAGGAGATGATCTCAAATGAATTTAATATTTACATTACATTTTTAAGTATATTTTTTTTATATTAAGCCCGATTTCTGAGACTACTGTATTTATAGATGGTGTTTTTCCACAACAGACATTTAACGTATTTACATCCTCTTACTACATTCCCTTTATAGCCAGTATTCTTTGTTCATGGTTGCCGCATCAGCATGTCCGTGAGGGTCTGTGCCGTGTAAAATGTGTCATGTCCCTGCGCAGACATCTGCATGGTGAGTGACTGTACACGCTACAAGCACACCAACTGTGCATTTGCTGCAAAAACAAACTGGGCGCTTGCTATTGTGCACTTGTGCTGTATTCCCCATCAATTGGTTCTATTTTTGTAAAGCGGTAGCATATATTCATTTATACATTTTTACTTGCTCAGCCAAATACAACAAAAACAAAGGGGCTCTTCTTCTTGCTGTCATGAGATTGCCATCTTGTTTTCTAGTGCACATGTGAGAAACACGTCTGTGTACGCGCTCCCCCTGGTCTAGTATGTACACTGTAAATAATGGCTGTGAAATCTACAGTTATGTACTTTAGATTTCACAGTAACACTACACTACTGTATACGATTTTTACAGTAGAATGCTGTAAAGTTCACATTACAACCTTGTCGACATGACAAAAATCCCAGTAGTCTAAGTATTACAGTTGAAAACACAGTAGTCAAAGCATTACTGTAAAAATCACAATATAGCCACTATAGTACTGTAAATACAGTAAACTGTATTTTTTACTTGTGTATCTTATGTTGTGTTTAATTGTTTTGTATTTTACAGTGAATACATAAAATACTGTAAATGGAAGTAAGGTATCTTAACTGTAAAAAGAATTCACAGTAACTTCCTGCCAATTGTTGCCAGTAAGTTACTATAAAGTTGAATTTGAGTTAAGTCAAACCTTTCCAGTTGCAAAGCAGATGTTGTCCACATACAGTACGTTTGACCCCCATTAGCATGTTGAATCACTAAAATGTGATATAAATAACCATTAAAGGGTAGCATATATCATTTAATTAGTAATAATAATAATTTTCAAAAATATTGTTTTTTCAAGATTTTTGTCAGTTTTCTATGTTGAGTTAAAAAAAAAATGTTTTTGTTTTGTTTTCCAAAGTTTTTCTTGACATTTTTAGCACTTATTTCTACGGACCATTTCTTTTTTTAACCTGAAACGGGTCAAATTTGACCCAAGGACAACATAAGGGTTATTTAGTGTAGACTTAAGACTTCCTTTTGTCAGGCAGAGGCGTAGAAACTTCACTGAGCCCAGACTTTTCTTCTTTGACTTTCTGCATTGCCAGCCTCCACTGAAAGCGTCTTATCTTTTTACCGAGTTGGGAGCGAGTGTAAGTCTTATCATCGCTACTGGATATCTGTTGGAAACCGGAATGAGGTGACCTCGTACGAAGCAGCCTGACAAAATAAAACTGTTGAATCAGTAAATCTACAAGAGTTGAGGTAGCAGAGCAGTCCAGCTATCATCACTATCATCATTGTCGCCCGCGTCATCCACACCGGCACAAACCTCCACGGGAACAGTAGAAACTTGTTAGAGGGTGCACAGGCCTTTTGTGTTTGTGTCTTTCTCTGAGGGAGAGGACAGGAGAGAGGGAAGATAAGGGAAGAACTTGTTGTCCTTCCCTTCCTCACACACACACACACACACATATGCAAGCTACAGGGAGCGCAAGCTGCAAATCCGCTAGCCCGCACTCCAGCGGCGAGAAAGGCAACGGGAGAGACGGTAAAGAAAAGATAAGCCGAGCCAAGCGCGCCTGCTGCTCCCTCTGAAGTCACTCTCTCCATCCCTTCCTCCTCTCTTCTCTCCTTCTCCCCTGCAACTCTGCCAGCTCTTCCTCTTCCTGTCGTCTACTTGTATAAATATTTATAATCTGGCTATTCCTATTCTTTCATTCCATCCTGCTCCCCGTCTCTGTCACCCACACACAGACACACACACATACCGTTCCATTCTGTAGATGGATGTAACTCCTGCTGTTTAGTGTGCGCACTGCAGATTTACAGGGAGATCAGGTTTAGCCTATTCATTACGGAGGCGTTGGTTCAAACTGAGCCTCGGTCAGGGAGCATTATCTTCTCCCCAAACTTTCTACTTTTATCTTTCCTCCACTGGAGACTCTTCTCAATCTTTTCTTTCACTCTTATTTTTGTTTGATTCTCCTTTTGCCCGTTTGTCTCCCTGTCTTACTTCCTCCTTCAAACACATTCTTCCACCTCTATCCGCTCTTTCTTTCAGTGTTGAGTTTTCATTTTCTATCTCTATTACCACGCTCTCCTCAACCTCTCTCCAATTTCAGCCCTCAGTGGCACGATTCTTCTCTGAGCTCTTATTTTTAGCAGGAAATCAGTCGGCTCTCAGGGGCTGCTGGCAACCACTCAAGGCGTTTGTCAGGGATGGTGAACACTGCAGGGGGGTTTGGGGGTAGGAGAAGAGAGGAAAAGAGGGGAGGACTGAGAGGACTGAGGAGGCATGAGATGAAATGCATGCAGGGAGAAAGGAAGTTGGAAAGCAAGGGGAAGGCAGGGAAAGAAGAGGTGGAAGTTTAAATGACTATAGAAGAAGGGAGAGGAGGAGGAAGACTTCTCCCGAGAGAAGGGCTGCCTTACCTGGGGAAACTCACAGCTCACAGCCATGGAGATGAAGCCAAATGTCTGCCCTCTGTTGTCATGGTGACCTATGCTGGTCCAGCTGTCAGTCACTGTATGAAGGCTTGAGTTAGAAAGTGAGTGGAGAGTCATTTTACCTATTACCTTATTTAAGTTTTTACTCATGGTTTTGTTAAACATTTTTTCCCTTTCCTATATTGTGTTACATATCTTTTTTGTGCATTTTATAGGATTCAAGTGAAAAAGCCCAAAGTTCCCCCCAAAGGTACTTACCATCTCCAAAAGAGATACGAGCACGCCCTCATACTCTGCTTTTGACTGGCTAGTAGTCCTTACCTTGGTTTTGTCAGGGCTTGTAATCATACTCTGCTTCTGACTGGCTAGTAGTCCTTACCTAGGCACATGTGCGACTCCCAACAAAGATGGAATAGAAGTGTGATGCCTCACTCTGTAGCTAAAACAGAGCTCAACAGACAAAAAAGAGGAACTGCAGCAATGTGAAGTACAACAAATATATGGTGTTTTTGAAAATTAAACCATGTAAACCTATTCTGTATATAACCTCTAAATACAACTATGAACCTGAAAATGAGAAAAAGTACAATACTATGAGCACTTTAAGTAAAACTACTAATACCACACCGTAACAATACTCTGTTACAAGGAAAAGCCCAGCATTGAAAATGTTACTTAAGTGTGTAAAATCAGAAAGATGTACTTAAAGTATTAAAATGTAAAAGTACTCATTGCACAAAAATCTTCTCATTTAAAAACTAGAAACAATCAAAAACAGTTCTGTCAATCAACAAAGTAACTAACTAAAGCTGTCAGATTAATGTGGTGGAGTAAAAAAAGTACAATGGACTAGAAGTAGAAAGTGGCACGTCAAGTAATACTTCAAATTGGTTCTTAAGTATACTGTAATTGAGTAAATGTAACAAGGCATTTCATTACCCCACTGGATTTTAATTAGTAAATCAAATGAAAACTATTAAAAACTAAATTTGAACAGTTAACAGTTAATTGTTGAAGTCATATATTGAAGATATATATATATATATATATATATATATATATATATATATATATATATATATATATATATATATGCCAATCATTGTCTGTTTTCAGCTTGTGAGCAGCAGCACTTCAGTCCAATTGTCTCCAATAATGGCCTCTTTGATCAGGCTTTCAGCACACACCCGTGAACATGCCAACAAGCATCCACAAGGATTTCATAAGCCGAGCCAACGCTTCCCTGAGTGCTCGCGTGTTTGTTTGTGTGCGCTGCCCTCGCTGTAGACGTGAGTGACGTCTTTATTCATGCCGAGTGATAGCGTGAGCTAGAGGAACGGAGCGGGAATCTACTGCAGTGAATGCTGTTTAAATATGGATATCATTGTGCTGTGGAGTTGATGCGAGCTCACGAGAGGAGCAGCTTTAATTCTTAAAGGCTTTGCTCTCTCGCTCTTTCCTTCTGTCTGTCTGACAGTTCAGCGACTGACCACACACATCAAAATACCAAAATTCACAATAGATCAATTCATGCTGGCCATTTGCGGTGATTTTGTGTCTTTGTAGGTATTCAGGGCATTTCCTCTCTTTCATGAACGCTGGGTAAAAAAGAAACCATCATCCCTTATTTGTTTCACATAGCAGAGGGTTTTTAAGGAAGACTGCAATTCTCCATTAATTAGGCCCACACCTGTGGGCTTGAATGCTTACCTTGCTCCTCTGCAGAGGTGGAGCTGCATTTACAATTTCCAGTTACAATGGTTTCCAATGGTGACCAAAGTCGCAGCAAAACAGGTGTCAAAATGTATTAGAATAGAATCCTTTCAGAGTAAGTGAAGTGAGTAGTGTCTACAGCAGGTAGGAAATAAGTTCTTAATCCCATGGGTAGGAGTACCTCAGGGTCTTGTTCGGAAGTGGTAAAAAAAGCGGAAAGGTAAGGATGCCCGCTGGGGGCCTCCCTAGGGAGGTTTTTCAGGCACATCTAGCTGGGAGGAGGCCTCTGGGAAGATCCAGGAACAAGTTGAGACTATATCTCCCCCACCCTGGCCTAGGAATGCTTCGTGATCCCCCAGTCAGAGCTAGTTAATGTGGCTCGGGGAAAGGGAAGGCTGCTCAAGCTGCTGCCCCCGACCCGACCCTGTATAAGCGGTTGAAGACGGATGGATGGATGGATGGATGGATGGATGGATGGATCAGAATCAGAATCAGAATCAGAATCAGAATCAGCTTTATTTGCCAGGTTTGAGGACACATATGAGGATCTTTGCTTTGGATCATCATAGCTCACAATGCGCATACAATCATTTATTGTATGCGCATTTATTGTATGGTTATTTTGAAAAGATGGCACCGCTGCTGGTGTATGACCGCCTGACTCTTTTAAGTATATGTAAGTCTGCGGAGAAAGTTTCGATCTTTTTTTTCGTTGCTGCCCCAAGACTCTGGAACAAGTTACCCCCTGATATACGTACTGTTACAGATGTCGCTCTTTTCAGGTCCAAACTCAAAACATATCTGTTCAGTCTTGCTTTTAATACGTAGCAGTGGTGTGACAATTTCACTCTTTTTTTTTCTTTGTAACCTTTTCAGATTTTACTCTTTTCTATGTTCACTCTTTCTATTGTATGTTGTGATTTTACTTATTTTGTTAAGCACTTTGGATACCTGCTGGTAAAGTGCTATATAAATAAATTTTGATTGATTGATTGAATCAAACAATATATACACACTAATATATACACACTATAAACAGAAACAATATAGACAGGTTGAGGCAATAGTGCAATGAAGTATGCAGGAGTAAATTATGATAGTTATTATTTTAATTATGGATCTTGGATGGACCTTTCAGAACACTCCTGCAGTGTGAAACCAAGGGTTAGAACATACTCAACAAATGGATCAAGTATTCAGATCCTTTACTAAGTAAAATTACTAATACCACACTGTAAAAATAGTATGTTACAAGTATAAGTCCTGCAATGGGACGGACTAGAAATTGTCTCTGTTGCTCATTTTTTTATTTTGAGAGTGAATTGCCAGATAATACAAATACGGATTGATTATAACTTTTATTTTGTTGGTAACCGTTGTATTATCTCAGTATTACATTTGAAGGTTTGATTTAACTGCAGTGTCAATACAATACAGTACATACAATACATACAAATTCTGTTATAATTGTTAAAACCAATAGTCTTGGTATTAAAGTGTTCATATTATGCTCGTTTTCAAGTTCAGAATTGTATTTAGAGGTTATATCAGAATAGGTTTACATGGTTTAACTTAAAAACAGTACCCAGGTAAGGACTACTAGCCAGTCAGAAGCAGAATATGAGGGGGCCTGACAGTACCTAGGTAAGGACTACTAGCCAGTCAGAAGAATATGAGGGCATGGTACAGGCGTCACACAAGTAAAGGCTGGACTACAGTAGAGCTGTTGGGAGCAGTTTGCGAACAGTGTTTTCTGTTGGAGATGGTAAGTCCCTTTGGGGTTGGGTTTGAGCTTTTTCACTTTGTAAACCTATAACATGCACAAAGAAAATATATAACACAATAAATGAAAGGGAAAAAGACGAAAATTTTAACATTATTTCTCAGTGTCCCCTAATTAAAAAACAACCACAGGGCTCTCTCTGACTTGGGGCTGTGAGGTCTACAACTCTTTATTTAGCCCCTGCTCTCCTCTGTTCCCCTAAACTGCTGAATAATAGATAAGTGACAAACATGATGCGATTGCCGTGTAGGCACTTTAAATGTGAGTGTGTATTTTGCAGCCACATGTGTGTGTTTGTGTGTGTGTGTGTGATTTCTGGCCCTCCATCACTATCCTCTGTCACCTGTTTCCCCCCCTCCCCCCCACCTCCCCTTTGGACTGCCTCTTCACCAACAAGCTTCACTCTTTCTCCCAGCTTGCTCCCTTTAGCTTGGTAACAGCAAGGGCATTAAACTTGCATGACTTGTCTTTTTCTAGCACACTCTTCTTCTCTCTCCTCATTACCTTCCTTCCTTCCTTCTCTTACCACTTTCTTTCCTTTTTCCCTCTCTCCTCCTCTTGTTCTTCCTTCCTCCCCAAAGCCTAATTTTCCTTCATTCTCATTCTCTCTACTCTATTTCCTTCCTATCTTCTTTTCCTTTCCTCCACCTCCTTTTCTTATTTTTACCCAGCAGTGAGTGTTGCTGGAGCAGAGCATAACAAGGAGGTTTGACACTCCTTTTACGGTTTTTAATATTGGAAAACTCTACAGAATTTCAAGTGACTGTAAATTTAAGCAAACCGTTTCCCATCTGTCCCTTACTGCCTTTGTGTCGTCTATTTGCACACTTGAAAGACTGTGTTCCTTGCATTTGTGTGTGTGTGTGTGTGTGTGTGTGTGTGTGTTTTTTGTATGTGTGTTATTTTCTTTCTTTTTCCTCCAAGTTCAGAAAACATTCAGAAGAGATAGAAGCCTCTGTGGATATCACTTATGGAATGATGGAAGTCTTTTTCATAATTCCATTTCTTTTTTTTCTCTCTCTCTCTGCCTCTCTCTCTGCCTGTCTCTCTCTATCTCTCTCTCTCTTTTTTTGTCTCAGATTTGTTTTTTGGGTCAACGTCAGTGCATGTAATTTTCTGTACGCAACTGTTGCTGAATCTGCATTAACCCTTTAATACTTAGCAAACAAACAGAGGCCAAGCTGTTGGAGGGTGAAACAGAGCGGAGGGGAGTCAGATGGGAATCACTTAGTCTGTAATTGTCTGTCTTGATTAGTCAAGCAAATGTGTCGCCACATTTTAACAATGCATCATTTTACTAGCTCATCTGCCAAGCTAACAATTGTTGTTCAACATATGAGAACAAAGATGAAAAAAATCAGATTTTATTTAAGTCATTGCATGTTGCAAGGCAAAAGAGAACCTGATTACCAGCTGGTTGCTAACTGTGTGTGTACTGTGACGTTTTGTGGAAAACAAAAAAAAGTTGAAACCAAAAATCAGTGAGCTAAAAGACTCAACAATGCTGCAAGGAGCTGAGGAAACCTGCACAGTTCTGTGTGGATTCATCACTACAGGCAATACAGGTTAAGGCAACAAAATGCTGATTTTAAAATCAGTTTTGTGGCAGCCCCTAAACGACTTCACAGATACACTTGCTTACCGTCCTATAGAGGGTGGCACGGTAATCAATCGCTCCCATCCCATCCCAAGCCCACGAAAATACTCCCATCATATCCTGATCACATGACTCAAAATACAAATTTTTTGATTCAGAGTAAGTTAGAAGAATCGCTGCCTTCTGCATACTAAGTAGCCTAGGCTAATAGGTAGTAGGCCTAACCTATGAACCGGTAGACCCAGGTACATAGTAGGCCTAACCTGCCCAGGTATGACCCAGGTAGACTACGTAGTAGGCCTAACCTGTGACCCAGGTAAACTACGTAGTAGGCCTAACCTATGACCCAGGTAGACTACGTTGTAGCCCTAACCTATGACCCAGGTAGACTACGTAGCAGGCCTAACCTGTGACCAAGGTAGACTACGTAGCAGGCCTAACCTGTGACCCAGGTAGACTACGTAGCAGCCCTAACCTGTGACCAAGGTAGACTATGTAGCAGGCCTAACCTGTGACCCAGGTAGACTACGTAGCAGGCCTAATCTGTGACCCAGGTAGACTGCGTAATAGGCCTAACCTATGACCCAGGTAGACTACGTAGCAAGCCTAACCTGTGACCCAGGTAGACTACCTAGCAGGCCTAACCTGTGACCCAGGTAGACTACGTAGCAGGCCTAACCTGTGACCCAGGTAGACTACATAGTAGGCCTAACCTGAGATCCAGGTAGACTACATAGTAGGCTAACCTGAGATCCAGGTAGACTACGTAGTAGGCCTAACCTGTGACCCAGGTAGACTACGTAGTAGGCCTAACCTGAGACCCAGGTAGACTACGTAGCAGGCCTAACCTGTGACCCAGGTAGACTACGTAGTAGGCCTAACCCAAGATCCAGGTAGACTACGTAGTAGGCCTAACCCAAGATCCAGGTAGAGTACGTAGTAGGCCTAACCTGTGACCCAGGTAGACTACGTAGGCCTAACCTATGACCCAGATAGACTACGTAGTAGGCCTAACCTATATGGAGTGCAGCAATTCCAATGTATTTGAGTCTGGAGAAAGACAGTATACTGTATAGTATAGATAGTATCTTACCTCCTATCCTTTGTCTCCTTGCTGATTTTTAAAATAGTAGCCTTGCACTCAATGCATTGCAGAATCATTTTTTTTATTTAACAGCAAAACTGACTCCTGTACAGTGGGAGTCCTGAAAAATAGTCCCACAACAATATGCATGAAAAGAAATGTTGTTATTTTGCTTTTTGAGTAGGAGTTTTGTCAAACATCGTTTGGACATGCCACTGCATGTTTCGTCCTCAGGGTGTAATACTTCCCAAACAGCCAGTTTTGTTGGAGATCATCATAGTGAATATGCATGTGTACAGTATGTATAGGTGTATGTGAAGTATATGAAGTCTGGACAGGAGTGGTCTTCATGGAAGAGTTGCAGCCAAAAAGCCAGCACTGTGTATCTATATATATATTTCTTCTGTTGTGTGTTTGTGTGTGTGTGTTGTATTGTTTTCTTTGTAATTAAGGTATCCATACACAAAACAAATCATAGTGAACACGGCCGAAGTTACAATGTCATCATGTACCGTTTTCTTTCTTGACACTCTGAGAGTTCCTGGTGAAGCTCCTAACTTCCAGAGACGACACAGAGAAAAGAAAAAGGAAATAGGAAAAACACTTCAACCTTGAGTACTCTGGTTTCTGAACATTACCACGTGAATTTGATAATCTATCATTGACAAAAGCATAAAGGTGCATTCTGTCAAACATAGGCACAATTCATGTTTTCCTCCACAAAGTTCAGAGCCTTAGGAAATGGACTGCGGCCAACATGAACGCACCAAAAAGTAGGCTATCTTTCAACACTTCTCACAAATACAGATAGGATTGGAGCACTATGACAAATGCTCCACTTAGCACCAACTGCAATGTTAAATTTTAAATGAGGGTAGCCTACTGGTGGTCTGGCCCACGTGGGTGCTCAGTATTTCCCGTGGATGCATGAGCCCCGAGCACCCACTCCGTCTGTGCTGCCGAATACTGCAGTGTACAAGGGTTGTAGTTTCACATGGGCTAAATGTGGAACTCCAGTTTAAAAAGAAATAATACAGACATGGGACAGATGGCGAGTGGCCAGTCACTGAATTCATTTCAGTTCTGAAAGTCGCGGCTCCATCTTCAACCACATTATCCTGGAGGCAACATTGTCACACCTTCACACCAAACGTGGAAGTGGAGCAGACAGGATGAAAGAGACAGAGATGGAGTGTACGAGAGAGAGACCACCTATGCGCTGGATCTGTCTTTGTCACTGCTTCTTTATGTGTGTGTTAATGTATGTTTGTGTCTTAGTGTGTGTGTGTGTGTATCTCAGTGAGTACATGGTGAAGTGTTAGGAGGTGCTGCTGTACTCAGATAAAATGTGTGTTTTGGATGCGTGGCTCAGTAGGTGGTGTTTGTGTACACCATCTTATAATTGCCGGCTGTCTTTGTTTTGCGTCCGCTTGTCTGTGTGTGTGTATGATGAGACGCAGCAGTGTGTGGGCGGTGAGTTAAATGAAATGAAATGAGTCTTAAGTTTAAGCTGAGGTGAGAAGGCAGGAGCCTCGCTGCTTCCCTTGCTCCGTCATCATCCATCTCCACCTTGTTGCATGTCTTATCCCTTACTCACCTCCCTCCGCTTTTCTCTCCTTCATCTTTCTTCGCTCGCATCCAGTCTTTCCTCTCTCTCTCTGACTCACACATGCTGTATAGGAATTACGACTGATCCAAACTGAGTCTTTAGCTTGTCTGTCTTTGAACATCAGTGCTGTTGCTTTTGAAACTTCCCTTTGAATTATTGCATTTCTGTTCATGCACGCACAGATAAAGGGCTGGCTAAAGCTGCGCTTTTTGGTTTTAATCTCACTATGTTCTGTATGTAAAGAAGACAAACAAAAGCTGTGGGGTGTATACAAACATAGAGTAGACACAGGCATATGCACATGCAAAAGAATGAATTTGGGCCATCCATTCACACTAACATTTACATTAACACAACAAAGTCCGACATAGCGATCAGACAGGTTGTAAACAAGTTAACACTTTTCCAGATTACCTAATCCACTAATGTATTTTAAATGCAAAGCCGAACCAAGACGTTGATCTGTAAACATCCGTCACGGTTATACTTAAAGCTATAGTGTGTAGTTTCTGTCTCCCCCATGAGGAATTCTAAGTAATGACAAAAAACTGTGGCTTTCTGTGATCCTTTACTTACTTTAAGTACACTTTGAAGTTAATACTTGCATACTTTTATCATCTTTTGAACTTTTGCATAATAGAATATGTTTATAGTGTAAATGTAAATGGCCTGTTCTTATATACTATTTACATAGTACAGGAACCATTCACACACATTCACACACATTCACAAACTGTTGCTGAGGCTGCCGTAAAAGACCATTTGGCCTACAAAAGAACGTTTTAAAAGCAGCTGAACAGCTTTCAACAAGGTAACCTTAGACACAACTGTGTTGATGAACTAAAGCTCCAGTTGAGGACTGATGTGGTCATTTAAAAAAAACAACACTTTCTAATTACTAGACGCTATGACATCCAAGTTGTAATAAAGTGCACTTTTCCTTTAATTTCAGCAGAAGGTTTTGACTGCTGCTTCGTCTACACATGCATTCACTCATACTGACACATACACACTGCAAATTATTGAATCATTTTTGGTTGGCAGGATGTATTTGGCCCGTGTTTTCTGAAACTGCACACACAGACACACACACACACACACACACACACACACACACTTTGTTATTAAGTCATTTGGCGTTTTTGGTCTTTGGCTACTCATTTTTGGTATCTATGCCGACACACATACTTAGGAATTTACTTTGTATTGGCTGGCAGGACATTTCCCCCCTGCATGTACACAAGCACGCATATAAGTGCACACCCACACACACACACACATGCACACACAATGGGCAGTAATCCCCCTGTACATGCCAGAGCTTTGGGCAGAGTAGGGATTTTCCTCTTCAAAGAGCAGACCACCCATCGCAGCCTCGGAACAATGGTGGCCGAACTCCGGAAGATATCCTGTGGCGGCGGTGGGTCCACACACACACACACACACACACACACACACACACACACACACACACACACACACACTCGCACGAATACTCACTCACTCGTCAAAATACA
This sequence comes from Etheostoma perlongum, assembly GCA_026937815.1. Lineage (NCBI taxonomy): Eukaryota > Metazoa > Chordata > Actinopteri > Perciformes > Percidae > Etheostoma > Etheostoma perlongum. The sequence continues at coordinate 5,608 of JAEKDQ010000224.1, read as the reverse complement.
CAAACAATATGCTTATACACACACCCTCAGGATCATGTACATACCTGCAGGCAGCATGTGGCACTTTTACACACATTTACACAGGCCGCCTTGTGGAGGTTCTGGGAGGATGGAGGTTTTAGTGGCGACATGACAGCAAATCTGGAAAGTATCTGACTGGAGGCGGCAGGCACTTGACAAAAGAGCAAAGACACTGAGCAAGAAGGGATTGAAAAAGCACCAGAGAGGAATAAAGGGATGAAGGGGCAGAAGGAAAGACGTAGACCAGCTGTTTCCACTCCTTATTGCAGCCTTGCTTTTAGCCTGTGCTGTCCCATGTTTTCCTCAACACTTGCACGCCTCCTTGCTCACTTTCCCTCTTTTTGTTATTTTCTTGATGTGGCAGAACACAAGGAGGTTGCCATCCTCCTCGCGCCACCACTGATTCACTCACATACAAATTGAAAGTATTTGTTGCGTAAAAGCAGGCTTTTGAATTCAAAGACAAAAGATGGCGGGGTGACAAAGAGGGAGAATGTCTGCCCAAATGTTTAGATGCCCCCCACCCCCACCCCGCACTCACACACTTCCACCCACATCCTTTTTTTATCTGTCTTTTGTCACAGAAGCAACACATTTATTTTCATTTGATGCAGCAATTGTCTTTTTGTGATGGATTTTTTCTTTGTGGACACACACAATATGAAATTGCATTGTTGAATTTCTTTGTTTAGTCTTTGTATTTTTTATTATTTTTATCTTTACAGCAGTCGAAACAGATCCACACACATTGGCTTCTTTTAGTCAGATTTGACTATTTTGTAGTGTTCAGCTAGTTGGTATTCACACCTTGTCTTTTTGCACCTTTTTACAGGGGGAAAAAATTCATCCATGAAATTGCAATTTAATTCTGCTAAGTACAGGTGTGTGTATGTGTGTGTTTTGTGTGTGTGTGTGAGAGAAGTTTTATATTTCTCCCTGTGATTTATTTTTCTTAGTTTACAGTTGGCTGTCAAACTTCATGGGTGAAAAAAACTGCTCATCTTGCAGAATTTCTGAGGAGACACAGATAGTCTTCATTTATTGAAACAATTTATGAGCGCCACGTTGCCTCGCTGTTTGTCTTCCTTAGGCTCACACACACACACACACACACACACACACACACATGTACATAGACACACAAACCGTATATTCATCCCATTACTTATTTTTGCTGTTTGTCAAAGCAGCTTTCATCCCCCTCAACTTGTCTGTCTATCACTGTGGTGGCCTTGGATGATTCCCTTTGAATCATTTCATTTCTTTATGTTTATTTGCAGATGAAGGTAGACAAGGTTATACTGTTGGGTGTGAATGTGCCATCCCTGATATAGTCTATATCAACGATGTTTCAAACATGGGATAGTTACAGTGCAGCCGGAAGTTTCACCTGGGTGTCCCTCATTTTCAACCGGATGTCCGTCAGCTTTTTGCTTTCTTTGTGTTGCATCTCTAAACTATGAGGACTATGGTTAACTGCTCCTCAGATCTCTGCAGGTAAATCCAGACAGCTAGTTAGCTAACTATCTGTCCAATCAGAGTTTTCTGTTGCACAACTAAAACTACTTTTGAACTTACACATGTTCCACAAAACAAGTTCCTTCCTGAGGCTATTTAGCAGCGGCACGTGGCTCCATCCAGCGCTTAGCGCCGCCAAGACATTTGGATTGGTTTAAAAGCAGAGATCTTCAACCGGAGGTCCAGGACCCCTAGTTTGTCCTCAGAGTTACTGCAATGGGGGCCACCAAATTATTGAGAAATCTTTGAGAATTGTTTTCAAAAACATGAATCCAACATATTATTGGCAAATGTAAATCAGCCTATTTGTGTATGAAACACATTAATGATAGTCTTCCTGGCCTATAGGCAAGGGAGTCACTAAGGTAGCCAGCCACATGATCCTATGTAATTACTTTGCCACATGTAGGTTTAACATTAAAGCATGATGTATAAATCATTCCAAAAATAATTAAATTTAATAGTTTAGAATTCTATGCAATAAAAGGTATGTATTTGGCCATCCTATACATTATTGTAGGCTCAGTTTAATATGCAATTCATTTTTTTTTACAATATACTGTATGTAGTAGGGGGTCCCGGCTCTGTCTCTCTTTCAGTTAATTGTTGGAGACCCTATTACAGAAACTATTACAGTTGTCATTGAGGTTGCAAAGAAAATATGTGTTGTCTGATAAATGTGTAGCATTTTGTCAGCCATTTAAGATGCAATTAAACAAGGTCTGTACATGCTCTGAGCACCAACCTTGGAAATTCCCAGCTTGAGATGGCTGTGTGAATAATGCAAGTTAATTCCAACTTATTCTTAAAACGGCATTTTTCAATGTTGAAGTGTAATGTGAAAAGGGTTATTCATATTGACAAAATCACAAAGATATTGTTCAGCTCATTAGTTTTCTTATTGTTTGTTTGATCCACAAATTTAGCATTTGGCATCTAAAGAATCAGACATTTTTCTCAGAAGTTGGTGGAGACCAAACCAGAGCAATAAGCAGAGTGAATATTGGACTCTTAACTCTTAACACAACATTTACAACTGTAAATGTTGTGTTAAAGCTTTTGTTCAACTGCCAAATAATTCTATCAGGTTTAGTTTTAAATGCCCTTTAATAAGAATATTTGGTACATCAACAAAATCCCCGGCAGTTTGTGAAATGTTTTTTTTAAATCTATTGATTAGTGTACACGGACACGTTCATCAGTGTTTTCTTGTGCGCCAGCACGTGATCTGCGGCCTCTAGGGGGCGCAACAATGGGGAAATAATCAACACACAGAAGATGGCGGCAATGGCCAGGGCACGATCCACAGTCTCTGGGGGATACAACAACGGGGAAATTAAATACCACACGCGGAACACGTGCGACAACAATGGAAGGGTTTTGTTTTGGAAAATAACAGGGAAAGTTATCGTCACATGCGGGACACAATCCCCCCACTCCCTGGGGTGAAAGTCCTAAGTGGTTTGACCCCAGCCCAACCAACTCAGCCCAACCCAACCAACTCAACTCAACCCAGCCAACCAACCCAGCCAACCCAGCTCAACAACGCAACCCAACCATCCCAACCAACTCAGCCCAACTCAACCCCCAACCTCACTAACCTCCCTGCTTTCGATTTGCAGCTTTTTATACTACTACTATTACCATAGTTGTGCTGTGATCACGAAAAGATTCTTCCCATTGAAAAACATTACTTTAAAATTCATGCTCACCACCACAACAAACCCGACATGAGCGTGTCCGTTACACAAATCAATCAGATTAAATAACGTGACCATTTAACAAGCTGCCGTGAGACTGGGTTGGGTATATCCAGGTATATAATGCTTGATAAAGATAAATAAAATATAAGAAATAATTTGCCATGTGACGCAAGAGAGATACGAACAGACATATGATTCATAATACTTACATCAGTGGGCATGATGAACAGTGGCAATTACAATACAATAAAGATAATAGAACTATAAATAGTAATAATAGTGGTACGTGTTAAAACAACGTTTTCTACATCTCGTCCTGCAGCTGCTTCACAGTAAAAAGCCTTCCAGTAGTGCCGACAGCTGCAGCTTGTGTTAGCCTGAAACACGAATTTGCAGTTGAATAAAAGTTTATTCCAAATTTATATGTGTACATTTACCATTGCGGCTTCAAGTTTCTCAGTGGATATCTTGGATAGATATCACATGTAGGACTTTTAAATTACTGAAATGACCAGTTCAGTGTGTTAAGAGCTTCTGAAAAAGCTGAACAACAGTTTTCCAAGTAGTTTGTGCTGTGCATTCCAGAGTTTTGCAGCACTATGGTTCCAAAAAGTGTAATGTTTCCTTGACTATTTCTAATTTCCTTTGATAATACATTAGTCAATATTTGTGAGAGGTAAATATTGGGACTTCAAGAACCTACAGTGCAGAAACACATTGATGATCCGACGTTTAAGGGGATTTAATGCATTATTATTTAATGCATTTTTTGGTAGAAAAACAACCCTTCAGTCCCTTTGTGTGAGATAGAAATACAAATTAACTCACTTGTCCTGTGAGCTCAAATAGGGATTTAATCAAAGATAATGATAACATTTTTATTTTTTTAATAGAAAGGTATTCCTTTAACCTTGGTTTATCCATGGACTATCGAACAAAACGTTACTTCAAAATGCCAAGAATCTGTGAAAAGCAATCGGAAATATCTTTTGATTATGTGTGGTGTGTGTGTCTGTGTCCCTTTGTGGGGTCTAGGCCCTCATTTACAGGTCTATTTTGGTGTCTGTGACAACTAAACACAAGCCCTTCTGCCAAACAAATGGAAACTGGGTTGGGGAGAAAGGACGCAAAACTGCAAAGATGGGCACTCTTTGACAACTTCTTTCATCTTGTTATTATTCCTCCTTCACACTCAAGGATTTTGGGTTTCTAAAGTATTTCTGTCATCTCTCTTCCTGTCCCTCTCTCTATCCTCTCTGTCTTTCTCTCTTTCTGTTACCGGGCTGTGATTGGCTGTTTATGACAGAGCCGTCGCCGGAGCTGTCAGCCTCTTCTAAAGCTCAGTTTAATTACTCCTTTTCACTAACATGACACGTTCATGTGCACAGATGCAGAGCAAACTCGCCGCACAATGGATAGTCACTCACAAACACACATGCTGACACACAAACCAATGTGCTCAGCTGCATGCCTTGCCCGCCCTAGCAGTAATAAAAAAGCCCGGGTGACTCGCCGTCCAGCCACTCTACCTGACAAAGCAGACCCCAGATGTTTCCTTAGCAGGCTTTGAAAACATCATGTAGATTTAATGAGGCAGTATACCGCTGTGTTTGATGAAGCAGATCGGCCGTGCACCCAGCTGTGCCCAGCTCTGAATAACCAATTAAAAGCCAGACAGAATATTGGGAGGGGGGTATGAAGGAGTCAGTGTTTGAATAGAGGAAGATGATTGTTGAAGCCACTGCCATGGTCATAAATGTTCTGTTCGGGTTAATATTCTGCACCATGCTTCTCATGATATATAACTCCTCGTCAATCACTCTTGAATAAGGTCCTAGAATCGTTTAAACTATGCTTCCATAAAACGAACGGCAGTGCACTGGGTTGAGACCTTGACTGATGGGCTGCTAGAAATGGAGGGGAAAAACAATGAAAAGCCATGTCGCATGTGAATGCCAAACCGTTTAGGATGGCTTTCATATCATCCTCTAATTTCCCCACTCTGTCTACCATCAAGGGCTTTCCTTTTTCTTGTTTCCTTTGTACTTTCATCATCAAATTCCCATTCACTTTTTTTTCATTTCCCTTACTTCTCCTTTCTCCTTTTTTCTACCATTATTCTCCTCCTTCCTTTTCTCCTTTTCACCTATTTACCCTCTCTCCCTCCCATGCCAGGTACCCTGCCCTACGACATCAAGATAGTAATTGCTGAAACCACGGAGTTTGACCTTTTTGACCAGGAGTTTATGGCTGATTTGATCAAGCAGGACTTCTACTACTTCCCCTCTGCCTCTAAGATTTGAAGCCAGAGAATTACGAGAATGTCAGTCACTGCTCACTAACTGCATCTACCTTCAGGACTCGAG